>JAHZNC010001605.1:0-11494 GCA_027744095.1 Zhuqinia jingwanae
TATTTACTCCTCTCTCTTTCCCAAAACAAAATAGGGAGACATGAAAAACACGCCCGCTATGGATTGTAAATTTCCTGGATTTTTACTTTTATTAAAAGAAAATCAGGACCAAACCACAAATGACATCACGTGACATCAAGAGTGTTCCCATGAGTCATAAAACTCACATGTCATTCTGGTATTGTCGTAGGAGGTCCTTTCTAAATATCCTTTAAATGCTTTTATATATTTTTTATGCAATTTACTATCTCCTTATTGTTTCCTTTAAAAAAATTAAAATACAAAGAATTGCAAAGAAATTGAGTAATTTTTTATGAGCATTATATACCATCTCTTTGTCCTATTGTTATACACATTCCTTTTATCTTGTCATTTGTCGTAATAAATTATAATCCTTGAATGAGCAACATATGAGCATATATTTGTTCTATGCAAGTGCATACCTATGCCTTTTATTGGTTCCTTTGTGATTATTATTATTATTACCATAGTCATTGTTGTTCTAAATAATTGCACAGGTTTTTTAAACATAATAATATGTTAAATCGTGACTTTTTGCTTCTTCAACTTTTCCCTTTTTTCATGATCAGTAAAAAAAGCCAAAATGAAGAAAGGATCTCATATGGATATATTAACCAGTATTTCGTAAATGAGATGAGTGATTGGCTTTTTGGCTTCCCTTTTCATTAAAAATGCCGTCAACAATATCATTTAAGAAGATGATATAGTGTCAAAGTACATATTTTTGGTTTGAATCCCGTAAAAAAAATCTTGAGATCAGATCAAATAGCTTTTTGGCTTCCCTTTTCATTAAAAATGCCGTCAACAATATCATTTAAGAAGATGATATAGTGTCAAAGTACATATTTTTGGTTTGAATCCCGTAAAAAAAATCTTGAGATCAGATCGAATAACATGTCATAAAGGTATGATGATGATGATAGCCGAGAAATATATAAATGATGATCATGATGACCATTACTGGTACGGTATTGATTATTATTTACAGTACTTATGTGATGATAATATGTGGTGAGCAGGTGAGTATGAGTAAGCGAGCAGCATGACGACAAGTCAAGTTGACAAGTGTTTTATGTGGCGGATTGTTCGATGAAGAAGAAAAAAAATGAAAAGAGAGGACTCTCTGAGAGTTCACAAGATTTACTACCGACGACGACAACGACAACAAGACACGACCAGGTTGAAAGAATAAAAGAGATACCTACCAACACACATACACCATCATCACCACCACCAGCATCACTACAGTGACTTGTCAACAATGCCAGCTAGATTCCTTTTAAAAGAAGCTGCTGCTGCTGCTGCTTCTTCTCTTTTCAATGGAATGGGTTGATGAGGATGATGATGCGATGAAAAGGAATAAAGTTCATTGTTCAGCAGGAGGACAGGACACAGGTAGACAATATACAGTGTACTTAAGGTGTACAAATACAAATCACTCGACTCCACCACTCCACTCTGCCAACTACTATTGTCACTCACTCCACCAAAAAAACTTTTTTTCCCACGGTTTTGATAATGCTACCATGTTACTAATATATATTTCTTGGCCAGGTAAAAAAGTGCGCAGCAAGATTGAGCTTTTAACTGAGCTTATGTAAACATTACTGATATAGCTTTTAAGAACAAGAGAAGATCGTCAGTGATTCTTCTTCTAATCATCATTTTTTTTTCTCCAGTGATCATCATCATGTCAGGTCAATGTCAACAATATATATTTTTTGGATCCGAAACTGCACTTAAGGAAGAAAAGATGATGATGATGATGACAATGACTTGGAAATGCAATATTATGTATATACATAATAATATGTAATTTAAGAAAAAGATTGGATGATCGTGTGCTTTAAAAAAAGATGAAAAATTCCATAATGAAATGATCTGTCCTTTTAGGACGCACACAGGGGAAGGAGGAGGTGCTGTTATTTTGTTATTATTGTTGTCGTTACACACAAGTGTGTAGGCTCCAAAACGACTGGAAAAAAATATCATCATGAGAGAGAGAGAGCTGCTGCTGCTCCTGCTGCTGATCAGTTCAGTATGAGCACTTTGGAAATTGTATATCCAGTTAATAAAAAAGGACACCAAGTTAATTGAGGATAGCTGTTCATCTTATCTTTATATACCCCTTCATTTGAGATACATACACATCCCTCATTGTCTTATCTTCTCCTCTGGTGAGTTTTAAATAGCTTAAATTGTGATAAGGGATAAAATAATAAAAAGAGAGACGGATCATCATGGTTTGGTATGTTAAAAGATAATACATTCTGTGAACATTTTATTTATTTTAATTCTTAAAAGAAGATAATCTTTTTTTTTGGTTGTTGTAAAAAGATAAGGCTGAATTGCCTGCCTAAGAATAAAAGTTGAAATGTGTTGAACTGTTTAAAAAAAAGATAATTAAAAGTATTGCATTGAAAACAAAACATGCTGATTGTGTATTTTTAGAGTAGTAGTGTAATAAGAGGTGAGGCTGATGATGATGAAGAAGAATGAGGAGGTATAAAAGGGTTAAATTTTATATTGAACTTTTGTGTCGCACTTTTTTTGTCAATAATTTTGAGATTTAAGCAGGTGCTTAAAAAAATTTAAACCGTCAGAAATTCAAATAAAAATTCTGATATTCAACTGTAATGTTACACAATGAGTATGAGTATTATAATGTAATTGTACACATGGATCATTGTATTACTTTTTGTAAAACATTATGAATTTGCTAAAAAGTACCGGCGCCGTGCACTATCACGTTTTTGTTTCGCTTCAAAATAAAAAAAATAAAAGGATCAACAACAACAAGAGTTATTTACAACAAGTCATTAAATGACTTTCCTCACACAATAAAAACACCTGTAGCACATAAATTACAATGCTAATTAACCTTCATCCCAATTTATTTACAACTTTAATCAACTATGCAAAATAAAACTTTATGACAACTACAGAAACAACAACAACAACCACGAGGAGCATTATTTCTTTATACATATTTCTACCCTCTCGATGATAATCCAAACTATTGACTGTATACTATTATATCTTACATTCTTGCGTAATCACAAGAAAATAATAAATATATGTAATAATAATATATAATTTTTTATGAAACTTATTCAACCTTAAAATAATAATAACAATAATAATATAATTATTTAGTGCACGTTAAAAAATTTTTTTATTGTTATTATTATTGATTCATTAGAATAACGTGCCATGTATTTTTTTCTCCGTATTTCATTACTTTTCCAATTTTACGTTCTCTTTTATGCGCACTTAATCATGTTCTCTGATATCATGCGCTGATATGAGATACATCCCTACATATTTTTTATATTACTACTACTCTAAATAATATTTGTCTTATCATTTGATTTGGTATTTTGCATGCAAAAATGTGTGACGCAGGTATTTTAATGGCATTCATCTTCTTTAACCAGACATTCGCATCACACACAAACAAAAAATTATTATATAAGTTATTGTACTTTTTTTTTGTGCTACTCACACGCAATTGTATAGGTACTACAACATCAACATGCACCAAAAAGATAGATAAACGACATATGTAACATTAAAAATACTGCATAATAATCAGTACTGCTGAATTGCTAATGCTGACAGGCTAACTGGTTCGACAACTATTCAATAAATATTATGCCTTCTCTCTCTCTCTCTCGCTCTCTGTGTCTGTCTGTCTCTCTCTCGCTCTTTCGTCTGCCTCCAATTGTAATTCAAACACAAATCTTCACACTTCACACTAATACTTTGTACTTGTTGTTGTTATTGTGAAGTGCAAAAGGAAATAAATTAAAGGTTAATTTATTTCTCACTTTTTTTACAATTTAAAGCCAATACATTAAAATTATTAGAAATAAGCTTTTTGAGTTTAATTTGACATGCAAGTAGCCCGATCCTGCATAATCGGCTATCTAGCAAAAATAAAAAAATTGGTAGGTTTTTATTTTGGTTTTTTCTTGCTTACCTCGGTAAAGAACCCTTTTTATACTTTTCGGATGGGAAGTACAATTCCATCTTTGGTTACGAAACTGGTATTGGCATTCCTCCGTTGCAATCTGGGCACCTCTCATTGCCTCACGAATGATTTCCGGTTCTTTGGTACAGAAGCCGCGCACTTTACGACGATGTCGGCCATGAGGCATGCCCACGGTATTGCCGTGCACAATAAAGTTTGAAGAGTCTTTCAGGTTATTGTTATTAGTTCTCCTATTTTTGTTGCGACACACTCTCACCGGATCTAAAAGTAGTTGACTTGGGGGTTGGGGATCTGTAAATCCTCGCCTGTAAATACACAAAAAAAAATCATCCCATTCACAAAAATATTTCACATGTGCAAATTTTTTTCCAGTTTTTTTTTCGTACCCCAATATATTATATCGTTTCAATATATATATAGCAAATATAAGTCAGTTTTACACACGCTTTTATTGCTTTTCTCTCTCTCTCTCTCTTCCAACAAGAGCAACAGTAAAATATGATGAGCTTGTAAAAAAGTTTATTTTACAACAGCCAATGTTACCAGAATAATTTACGATCCTTGTTCAACTTTTCAATTTTGTATCAATAAAAAAATGAACTCTTCCTCTTCAAAAAAAATCTTCTATTTTCAAGCCTTTTTTCTTTCAGCATTTCATTGTAAGTAAACCATATACAATAATAATAACAAAAATAAGAATAAGAAGAATGAGAATGACAAAAGCAAAAACTAAAAAATAATACAGAGCCATCATTTGGTCCTTTCCTCGTCTTTCCTTCCTACCAAACTCAAAATAATTGATGAGCTCCAGTTACGTTGCAGGCATGCCCGAATTATCTAACTTCCATCCGCGTGTGTGATCTTCCTTATCTTTTATTTATTACCCTTCACCCCACACATGAATATGTACATTTTTTTCCAGAGAGGGAGAGCAGATTTCCAACCTGGAAAAGTTCAGTATCATTTAACCTCTCCTGTTCCTCTACTACTCATCATCATCATCATCTTGGCCAGTACACACATTCATAATAATAATATTCAACCTACACATTTTTCTCTCTCTTATTCTTACAACCTTTCTTAATACTTTCCCCTTTAATAAACTCAAATTCAAGTCATCATAATAATAAACTTGTACATGTTCTCAAATCCATTTACAGCTTGCTCTCTCCTCATCTTATTTTTTTTAATATTTTGACTGATAGACCAACAAGATATTATAAGTATATTACACTTCACACACAGCAACAACAGCAGCTATCTTCTTGTCCAGAAGAGCAGCTCAAGTAATCTCAGCTTGTGGCATGCTTGTTGTTGTTCACCTGACCTGATATCATGTTGATGATGAAGCATTCATAAACAAGTACATAATACACTGATATGATATGAGAAATACAACGACGATGATGATGATGAAGCAAGTATTTCCTATTTGGAATTTCTTTCTTTTTTTGTACAATAATAATAAGTTGTAAGTTAAGTGATACTATTCTTAAGTCATCCGTCCATAATATGTATGTATGTATATGTGCATTGTGTATACATCGACATCCACCTTTTCCTTGTCATGGGCCTGCCTCACTTTTTCTCTCTACTCCTTTTCCTTATCTTCACAGGTACAAGTATTTACCTTCTTCCTTTTCTCTCTCTCTCTCTCTCATTCCATAATACAATTTCATTAAGCGATGTAATGAGTTAGATAACGAGAGAAAAAAAATGATACTCTTGAACTGAAATAGGCATTTTTTATGCAAGATGATCTTTAAATGCAAGTTCCATGTAAAAAAAAATGTACAAGTATTTTACAGATGGATAGGGTGATTGAAGTATTATTTTTTTATAAATGAGTCCCCGTTTCATTATGATAATAATATGTGTACATACCTATTTTATACATTGATCATTGGTTTGGAAGGGCTACGGAAGGACCTCACCTACCTGGCCTGGTTTGGTTTGGTTATTAAGATAACTTTTTTTGCTACTTAAATATATATGTACATAAACTAATAATAAGTTACTGCATTCCTAAATGTGTGTACATTTTTTAAGAAGACAATTTATCACTAAAAAAAGTTTTTGAGTTTCACTGCTTCTCCTACTACTGCCATGATCTGATCTGATCTGCGACTGTGTGTGTGTGACTTGCAGTTTACTTGGTGGCCTGGCCTGTGGCCTCGCCTGACAGAAAAAAAGTTCTAGATAATAGTAATAAGCTGCTGTACTGACTAGAATACTGAAAGGATGACTTTGTTGTTGTGTGTGTGTGTGTCTGGGGTGGAGGTGTCTTGATTGTTGTGGTAAGCCAAGTCAAGCCAAAGTCAGGTCGTAAATTGTTTTTTAAATGTAAACACACGTCATCATGACTCATGATGAGGAATCAACCAAGAAAAAACTGTGTAATTATTACTCTCTCTCTCTCTCTACACAAACATTGCTCTTTGTTGTTTGAGTCCAAGAGGAAGTTGTACATTTCTTTTTGTGTGTGTGAATTCAAAACAAAGTAAAACATTCTTCTGCCCAAAAAAATACAAGAGAAGAAAAAAATATATATATCAGTAAATGTTCCATATTGCTTTGAACACTATGAAAAAAATATTGTTGTAATTTACTCAACTTGTAACCCACTGCTGCTGAATGGTTGAATGGTGCATGTACACATTATGTATGTATATATTTTGTATTGGGAATAGAGATGAAATATATATGATGTTTTGACCTTTCATAACATTGATTCCCTCTTCTTCTTCTGTATGATTATATATATTTATAGCTACAATAAGCACACTGGTGGTGGTGGTGGTGTGTGTGGTGTAGTAGTGCACAAGAAGAGGAACAACAACCTTTAATTTAGAACGCGTGGAATGCACACGCTTTTCATTTTTTTTTAAAGACATGAACAATGAGCATGATGATGGTGATCAGCCTTCTTAAATCGTTTTCAGTCTTTAAAAAAATGCAAGGCAGATATAAAGACAAAAGGCAAGGCAGGCACGAAGAAGAAGAAAAGGAGAAAAAAGATTTCATTTCCATTTTATCTTCCTCTCTCCTGTCTGTAATTTTCTATTAAGACGAAAAAGAGCAAGAACAATAATAATTGTTATTATTATTATGTAACATTGTATTTTTAGGGTGTGGGGAGGAGTCTATTATGGGAATGAGGAGAAGAGAGAGAGAGAGAGGAGACACACATGCACACACACACACATTCTTCCACAATTAACTGATTTTTATTTTCAAGAAAAAAAAGGTAACCTTGCATCAAGGAAGAAAAAAACGAAAGCAGGCAGACTGGAACCACCAAGAAAAAACCCGGAATAGGTAATGATCACTTTGCTTTTTGGTGGATAAACTAAACTGCTAAAAAAAACTTTTTTTTTTTGGAATGTCATGTCAAACAAACACAGTTTACTTTCTTTAATACTGCGTTGATTTAAAAAAAATTAAAACTAGGAAAACAGGAGTGACCAGACAGACAGCGAGACAGACTGACACGAAAAAATGGTATAATTTTCTTTTTGGTTAGGTATACCATTCACAATTACCATATAGTTAACTGTTGTAAATCCAGATGAGAATAAATATATATATACCTACGTACCTATGTACCTACTACATGCATAACAATATACCTATTCCGGAAAAAAAAAATATTTTGCAAAAAAAAATCTTTTAATAATTTATTAGTATATTTATGGCTTTTTAAAACTAATGAACAATGCAAATCAGATGGTAATAATGAGTTTTCTGTTTTGTTTTGATTACACACTATTATCTTTTGTAAAAAAAAAGGAACACAAAAAAGTGCAATTTTCAATTTTCTTTGTCTAAATTATAAATCATGTTTTGTGTCTGTGTGTACCCAACTAACTACTTGGGTGTCTCTGTATGAATATTAATTTCCCTACATACCAACTTACATACATACGTACATACATAAATATTATGTATAATATTTTCACCATGAGATCATCCTCACCACCACTGCAACCACCACCTTCTTTTCTGCTGAGTTGTTCTAGTTGTATTTTAACAGTCAAAGAAGAAGATAAGACAAAAAACTTGTAGGTTGTTTAGTGTATATAGAGGCCACAAATATTTAAGTTGTAGGTAGATAGATAGTGAGAGTATTATAATATGCCATAAGTCTATTTTACAAAAAAAAAACTTGGCATAATTAATTCCTACTGAACTGTCTTGATTTGACATGACATGACATGACTACTATCTACGTGCATCATCACCGTGCAATATTATTAATATTTTAAATAATAATTTTTTTTGATGATGATGAAAACATGAACACGACACGACATTCTTGTGTGTGTGGTTGTTGGGGGCCACCCTGCTGCCTGATGGTGATGATGATGATGATGAATAAAAAAAGGATGATGTCAATCCACATATTATATTTAGGTACACACATTATTATTTCTTTTCTTTTTTTAAATGCGTCTACTTATATGCCACTACTGACACTTTATCCTGTAAAAATTAAATGAAAAATTGTGCAAGGTTCATCATCAGATATCATATCTCTCTGCTTTTGAAGAAGACGAAGAAGATGATGATCATTATCATTATAAATGTCTTTGTGATATCATTAGCGGTGAAATATGTATGTGTGCATAATTTTTTTTTTACAAAACTGCGATGCGAAAATGTATGCGACAATTTAACAAGATAACACTACAAACAAAAAAAAAACCTGCGCATTCTTTTCAAACAAGAAGCTTAACAACAGCAGCAGCAGCCACAAACAATAACGAGTTTGAAATGTCAAGTGAAGTGAACCTTGACGAACCATAGTATAATGTGGATGTATACATGTATTCAAAAGAAAAAATTATGTTACTCTGGTGCTGGTATTTCTACTGCTGCTGTTCAGTGTTAATATATGATTGTGTGTGAGTAAGCTATAGAGTAGGTACATATATATGTGTTTGTTGGCCACAGTTTATCACCTTTTAAAACGGCGTCAGGTAATAAAAATGAATGTTATTACCAAAAATGCATGGCAAAAGGCTTATAAATGCTTGGCTAAGTTTTGAAAAGAAATGGAAAAAAAGACGAAGAAGTAGAAGAAGAAGGAATTATTGAATGTGAAAATTTCCAAAAGGCATGAAGAAGAAGAAGATGATGATGATGATAATAATAATAATATATAATGCACTTGCGCACATAATAACCCTTGAGGTGTGTTTATGTCTGTTATAATTCTGTGCATTTGAGCGCAAGTATTTATGTATATAATATACTTAATATTTTCCTTGGAAGACTACGCACTCTTCTCTCTCTCTCTCTCTCTCTCTCTCTCTATGCTCTTTCTTAACAGTTTTCAGGGAGAGCATCTCTGAGAAATTCACTTTTGTAGGAAGAGAAGGAGATGAGCAAAAGGGAAGAAGATGATGATGATCATCATCTTGGAAGAAAGGAGAAGAAGAAGAAGATTGAGAAAGAAGAAAAAAATAGTTCCAACAATGGAGGGAGACAGACAGCGTCTCTCAAGTCCACGCATACATACATCTGAATACATACACACACTCACCAATTTAACATGCATGTCTAAAGGGACTAGAGAAACAGCAGATCAGTTTGTGCCTAAATCCTGACAAGTCTCCAGGCAAGGATGACTTTAACAACATATTATAACAACAATAGGGATAAGGAAACAAGATGAGGAAAAAAAATACACTTACATTTTTTACAAGAATTTCTGAACCAAAAGTTAACATTTAAAAAAAATTATTTACTTTAATATTTAGATCTGCTAATTTTAACTGAAAGTTCACAACTTTTCACACAACACACGCAAGAAAATCATGTCATGGACTTTAGGTCATCTTAAAAATAAACAAGAAGAAAAAAAATTTGTTATTATGTGAGAGGAAAAAAAATATATATTCTGATGATGATGATGATGAGTTGAGTGAGAGACAGGTCATGAATACACATACATTTTTGTTACATTATCCTGTAAACAAATTATTCCAGATGAGTCTACTGGCAGAGGTCTCAATATTTTACCCTTTTTATATGACATCTCTTGACAATTTATTAATTTGCCTGTCATTGTTTACCGGGCATCTCATCTCACACAGCTTATAACATATCTGTGTATAGTGTGTAGAAAATGAATTAGTGATCGTAAATATTCTTACATTAACCAGGTATTCAACCCAGAAAAGGAAAGAAAAAATATATTTGTGAGAGAGAAGATGGAAAAGAAAAACGTTATATTATATTTTTTCCTTTTGAAATACATACCTACATACCTCAACACAGACACATAATTATTACATGATGTATCATAATATAAGCTAGGTTAAGAAAGCAAACCACGTATCATAGTCACCATGATCAACATGATCATCTTTCAGACTGCATGTGAACAACATTACAACATTTTAGCATGTAAGAAATTTTTGGGATTTCAGTGAAAATAAATAACACAAGAATCGAAGTTGAAGAGATTATGAAAATGCATGTGAAAATGTGAATTCGAGAGAAAAAAAATCAGATTTTTTTTGTAAAATAGAACAGGTATTTATGTATGTATATATAATAGGTATATAGGATATAATGTAAACTTACCCAGAACACATTGGAATGACAAGAGTAGTGATGACTGACATAATCAGAAGCCCCATGAAATCCATCATGCGCAGCTTTGGTAAACGCTCAACAAACAAAAAGTTCTGCTGCTACTGTTGCTCAAGAAGAAGAAGAAGGAATAATCGTTTATGCGGATCCGGTTACTTTTGCTGACGTACTTCTCAATAATACTCTGTAAAGCCGCTTGGTTCAGCATGACTTTCCTTGACAAAAAAAAAACAATTATTGAGTGGCGGTGGTTGTGGTGGTGGGTGTGAGTGTTTTCGGGTATAATAACGAGGTTGATCTTCTTGATGATGATGTTACTACTTCTTTTTTACAAATGGTCCCGTTATTGCAGTAAAATGCAGTTTCTGCTAGTTGCTGTTGTTGTTAGTGTTGCTGCTCTTCTATTCGCTCTTGTTCTTGTTACAGCATTACAATTCATCTGCACAACAACCATGATTTGATTTTTTTTGCTTTGCATCAGTTTTTTTTATTACAAGAATTTAATCACTTAAATTTTTTTTCAACACCTCGTTAAAGTTTTTTTTTGTCTTCACTTAAAAACATAATAACAAACATATGCACTTATTATTATGCACACACACTTATTTATTCATTTTTTTACACACGCGGTGTCGTCCGTACTGCTTGAATACTCAAATAAAACTGGTGAATAAAACAATGAGCATCATGAGAGATTGCAGAGCAAACATGTTCACTGATCTGCTCTGATCAATAATGAATGATCATTGTGATCATGATAGTAAGTAAGTCTGTATGCCAAAAAAAATAGGCAACACCTTCTTGTTCATTGAATTATTGTTAGCGTTTTTTCTCTCTCTCTAAATTTTTTTTTGTTCTGTTCTCTTTTGATTTTTATTA
>JAHZNC010001606.1:0-12391 GCA_027744095.1 Zhuqinia jingwanae
AAGGAAGGTGTAAAGCTAGGCTTATTGGCTGTGGTTGGAGCTCCAGTAATGGCTGCAATGGCCGCAGCTGATGCGGTCAAAAGTTTGAAGAAAGACAAGCAAGATAAAACAGAACCAAAGAAGGAAAGTAAAGTGCAGGAAGAGAAAGATCCTCAAAAGAAACAAGACATTGCACCTGGTGCATCACAAATTGTAGCCACAACTCCTGTGGAGAAAGTTGAAACGCGTACTGATAAAAAGTCATTTTCACCAGATTCCAGTAGCTCATCAGCAGAAGCACGCACTACCATCCCGTCGAATGAAGCAACTATCACTGATTACGGGGACACGACTAAACTACATCATAAACTTACAATTACTACAGATGTCAAGATAACTGAAATGCCTCAACTTACCCCGGAGGCAGTGTCAGATGTCTCATCAGGTGAGCATCCACTGGCACGGCAAGTTCCTACCACAGAGGAACTTGAACGTGACAGTATGGAGAAAGTGGTTCCAGTGTCCGGAGAAAAGAGAGAAGAAGGAATCGCTGCAGAAATTACAGTAATTCCAGCACCCCAGCAATTAATCACTGCTTCCAAACAGGTAGATGATTCAACTAAAGATTCAGGAGAAAAATTGAAATCTGACTTACCTTTGTCGTTGGAAATTGGTGATAAACTGCAAGATAAAGAAATGGAGCCAACTCCAGGTGATAGAAACTCCTCCGAAACAACAGAACTAGACAAGGTGGAAGAAATAGCTGTGTCTAAAGAGAAATTGGTTGAATCACTTGTTGAAGAAAGTACAACTATTACTGAAACACCTTTAGCTGCGACATTGGTGCCTCAAGAAAGCCAAGTCACCGATTTCAAAGATGACCAGTTAACGAGGCCTATATCTAAAGCTGATGAAAATATTCAGAAAATTATGCCGGATGGAGATGAGTATAAAGCTAATGCCCTTCCTCAGGAGGATATTACTGATTCTACTTCCCAGTTTTCGGAAGTACCCGTGCAAATTGTTACTCCTCCATCCCCAACCAAATCACTAGAAACTTTGGAAATATTGGAAAAGCTTGATGACGACTCGTTTTCCGAAATAACGGAACAAACAAGTACAACTGTAACAACGATGAAAGAAGTTGTTCCAGAAAAGGAATCAGTAAGTGGAGATGCCGAGAAACAGAAAGCTGTAGATCTTCCCCTGGATAAAACAGATTGTACTTCACCACTTTCAGAATTGCCGTTGCAAGTTGTCGCTCCTCCATCCCCAACCAATAAATGTGAAAGTTTGGAAATACCAGAAAAACTTGACGACGACTCATTTTCCGAATCCACAGAACAAACAAGTACTACCGCGACAACTGCAACAACAGTACAAGAAGTTGTTTCATCTGATGAATTTGTTAGTGGAAATGGGGACAGCAGTGAGAAGGTCATTCCGGCACAAGCCACTTTTGATGATGTTCTTATTGAACCACTTCCTGAGGATCAACCTCCAAAGGAAAAGGGCACATCTCAGAATCTTGTTGAGCCCACGGTCTTGGAAGAAAGTCAGCCAACTGATCAACTGGGCAGAACTGAGAGAATCTCGGATGCGATAATACCAGCACAGGACCAAGCTCAGCAACCTGTTTTAGAAACGGCATTGCTTGAGCTAGCAATAAAATCTCATGTTTCCCCAAAGGAAGATCAGAGTGATGCTGACGTTGAGATGAAGCCTATTGTAGAGCAACATGAAATAATAGAAATTCCTTTTCATGAAACACCAGCAGTGGCGAACGCTGCAGATATATCAAAAACAGATGCGCCATTGCAAACCTCCACCGTTTCCAAAACCGAAAAAACTATGCCTGGTGGACAACCACCTGTTGATTCTCCTACTATCGGTAGCAGCATAGAAACAAACAGATCAGCCAACTGGTACAGCAGCTATTCTTCCATCTGGATCTAGCACGCGTACATCAGCGGAAGCTGTTCCTGATGATACTGATAGTGAAGTTGACGTTCTCAAAGCAGTGCACGACGGCTCTCTCAAGCCTACTCAGGTGAAAGTCAAGCATCCTGACACTGGTAAAGAAATGAACATAAATGAGGCCATACAAAAAGGCGTGATTGACAAAAATACGGGAGAATTGAAGGGTAAAGGTGGTAAGACGATGAGTTTCAAGGATGCATTGAAATTGGGAGCTATAGCTGTTTTGGGCGTACCACTTGCACCAGTCATTGCCGCAAAGGTTGTGTATGATAAGTTAACTGAACAAAAACAGGAGCAGGTTCCAGTATCGCGAACTGAACCTCAATCATTAAATGAAGTTGTACCAGTGTTAAGTGAGGAGGAGCACCTTAATGTGCAGCAAACATCAAAATCACATGAAAAAGTACCAGAGGAGAAAGTTCCCAAATCTGATGAGAAAACACGAAAATCAGAGGAGAAAGTTTCCAAATCTGATGAGAAAACACGAAAATCAGAGGAGAAAGTTCCCAAATCTGATGAGAAAACGCTAACAACAGTTGAAAAAGTTTCAAAATCTGATCATGTGTCAAACCCAGAAAAGAAACTACAAACATTTGACTACAGAACACCACCATCAGATGAGGTAATTCTAAAATCAACTGAGAAAACACCAACATCAGATGAGAAAGCACAAACATCAGATGTAAAAACACCAACATTGGATGAGAATGTGCTAGTATCTGATGAGAAAATATCAGAGAAGGTAGAACCAAAATCTGATGAGGAAGTATTGAAATCCGATGAGGTACCGAAATCAGAAGAGAAAGGGTCAAAACCAGATGAGAAAACACCAAAATTTAATGATACAGTACCAACATCCGATATGGAAAAGATAAAATCTGATGAGAAACTTCCGGTGTCAGATGAGAAAGTACCACCAAAAGCTGATGAGAAATTTCCAGGGTCAGATGAGAAAGTACCAAAATCCGAGGAGAAACTTCCAGTGTCAGATGAGAAAGTACCAAAATCAGATGAGAAAGTGCTAAAATCTGATGAGAAACTACCAGTGTCAGACGAGAAAGTATCAGATCATAAAACACCAAAAACGGATGAAGTAGCTAAATCTGATGAGATGGTACCAAAACCAAAGGAGGTGGCTTCCTCAATTGAAGTCTTTCGAAAAGAAGAAATCGTTGTCAGCGAAGAGGTCATACCCGTTGAAGCTGTATTTACCACCACTACAACAACAACGACTACGACAATAATAATTACAAAAATTTCCCGCATGAAAATTCCAGCTTGCGAACTGGTATCGTCCGGAATTGTAGACAGCAACACAGCAAAAATCCTCTCCGCTCCAGACACATTCATTGGTCCAGATGGGAAAGAATGCTCCCTTCAAGAGGCTGTTGCAGTGGGCAATCTTGACGGAAACTCTGGAGCAATCTTGGACCCTCAGTCACAAGAGCTGCTTACCATAAACGAGGCCCTAGTTAAAAATATTTTGGACCAAAAAGGCAATGTTTGTTTGCCAGTGGCAAGGAGTCTGTCTGTTCCTGAACTAAAAACCCAAGGATTATACGATCCCAAAGAGAAAAAGGTTATTCACCCAGAAACTGGTGGATCCTTAACCATACCAGAAGCCATTGCCTCTGAAGTTCTTCACCCAATGTCACCCGTCACTGATCCCGCGTCAAGACGTCGCATGTCCCTGCATGACGCTGTGAAACAAAATGTTGTTTGTAAAGACACGGGAAATCTTAGAGACACAAAGTCTGGACAAGAAATTCCATTGTTGGAAGCTGTGGAATCTGGGAGCTATGAGGATTACAAGCATCCTCTGGACGATCACCTTCCACCAGTGGCAATGACAATTCCAGCTGCACTAAAACGTGGACTGGCTGACTTGGAAAAGGGTACCATTACAAATCCCATCACACATGAGAGTATTTCCATTTCAGATGCTGTGGACATGGGACAAGTTATGGTACTTCCGAAGATAGTGTCGTCAGAATCGAAAGAAAGTTTCGCATTGGATGATGCACTGAGTCAAGGACTGATTGACCAAGCAAAGGGAACTTTCACCGATCCCCTTACCCAGAAAGAGATGCCATTGTCAGAAGCTGTGGAACAAGGCATTATTACGCTTCCAGTTCTCGACACAGAAAAGTCTCAAGTTCATGTGAAATTTTCAGAAGGTAGCATCCAACTGTCACCCACAAAGATAATGGACTCACCCACTGTGAGCCCAGCAGTGAGCTCTAGCACAGTAACATTACTCAAAGAACCAGCGGTGAAGGAAACAAAGAAAATTGTGGTGACAGCAGACAAAGACGATGTTCAAAAGATATTGATACAAGACGAATCCGTACTCGTTAAACCTGCTTTGGAGGTAGATTCCTCAAGCGGAACACTACTGAACACTCAAACTGGCCAGGAAATTAGTGTCACGGAGGCTACAGAACAAGGGCTGTTTGATCCAACTGCAACTGTGGTAGATCCCAACACTGGGAAAGAGTTGTCATTGAAAGAAGCAATGAACAAAAAACTGGATATGGAAAGTATACAAGTGAAGGAACCATCCAGTGGAAAGTTGGTGAGTTTAAAGGAGGGTTTGAAATTAGGTCTAATGGCTGTTGTTGGAGCTCCTGTGCTTGCAGCAATGGCGGCTGTGGAAGCCGTGAAAAATTTACAGGATGATAAAAAGTCNTACAAGTGAAGGAACCATCCAGTGGAAAGTTGGTGAGTTTAAAGGAGGGTTTGAAATTAGGTCTAATGGCTGTTGTTGGAGCTCCTGTGCTTGCAGCAATGGCGGCTGTGGAAGCCGTGAAAAATTTACAGGATGATAAAAAGTCTCAACCCGAAAAATCTGAAGAAAATGTCACCATCACTAGTAGTCCTATAAAGGGCATTGAAATCCGGTCACAAGCTAGTAAAAAGACATCACCACCGCCCGAATTGGCGCCTATTCCTGAAACTAAAGAAGGAGAGCCCAAAATTTCTTTGGAGGATTACAAGATACCTTATCCTCTGCAGGTTGCTGTTGCATTGGGTCAGTACGATAAAGAAAGTGGTCTGCTTCGCCTGACTCCTTCTGATGAAGCCATCACAATTCAGGACGCAATTGCTAAGGGCATTATTGATGCAGCTGCACCCACATTTAAAGATCCACGAACGGGAGAATTTGTTTCTCTAGCTGACGCCATTGAGAATGGTTTGGTTAATGCGAAAACGGGCCAAGCTGTGGATCCATCCAGTGGAGCTGAGATGTCTTTAGAGAAAGCACTGACCTCTGGATTACTGCTTTCTCCAACAAAGAAGACTAGTTTGCCTGAAGCCGTTTACAGTGGGATGTATGACCCCTCGGATAATGCCATTATCACTGCTTCAGGAGAAAAGATTCCCTTGCGACGAGCCATCGAATCTCAGCAAATCAGCATTGATACAACCGTAGTCAAGAACTTTGCCACTGAGAAGATCATTCCATTCCAGCATGCTGTCGATGGTGAAATTGTGAGTTTGGATGATGGCCTTGTCAAAATATCTCCATCGGATTCTTTATCAATTCCTGATGCCTTTGAAGAAGGAACATTGGTTGAAGTGAACCAACCTCTTTCCCTCTCTGAAAGTATTCTCAAAGGGATTTTCGAACCAACAGAAAAGATGTTCCTTGACCCAAGAACGGGAGCCTTACTACAGTTAGACCAAGCTCTTCAAAGTAAGCTGATTGATTCGGACTCTGTCCATGTGAAAGATACCCGAGAAGGCTTTGTAAAGAAAATGCCCCTCAAAGAAGCCATTCAATCTGGCTTTGTGTCGCCTTCTGATGGCTCTGTAACAAATTTCACAACAAATTCCATAATTCCTCTTGTGGAAGCTTTGAATTCTGGCTTAATTGTGGACAGCAAAATGCCTTTGTCTCTACAGAAAGCCATTCAATTAGGATTGTACGCAGAAAAAACTGGCAGAATTATTGATCCAAACACAGGGCGCCGCATAACCCTTCACGAAGCAATTAGAAGGCTCGTAGTTAATCCCAATCTCCCTTGTTATTGGGACGAAGAAATAAAAAAGGTTCTTAGTCTCGTAGAGACTTGCCGCGTTGGCATTATCGATCGCCAGGAAGGAATGATGTTGATTCCTGTGAAATCCCACACTCCCCAACTGAAACTGAGCACAAAACTACCCCTCAGTACGGCTGTTGAAGAAGGCTATATTTTGGACATTGAGAAGCCATTCAGTTTACACAAGGCGTTGAAAATTGGATTGTATGAAGAAAAAACTGGACGCTTTGTCCATCCGTCCACAGGGAAGAAGCTCACGTTGGCAGATTCTTGCAAGGAGGATCTGATTTGTGGAGAAACATCATTTTTAAGATGTCCTCCGGGAGGTGAAGGTGGTAGTAAAATTGTCACGTTACCCGAAGCTGTGAAGCGTGGTGTAATAAATCCTGTTCAGGGACTGTACAACGAAGACAAGAATGTAAGCATGGATCTCATTGCAGCCAAAAGCAAGGGATACATTTTAACTCCAGAGAGACCTCTTTCTTTGGTGGATGCTGTGCAAGAACATTTGTACAGCAGTGAAACTGGCCAACTAGCAGATCCCTTAATGGGTGGATGGGTAAACGCGGAGAAAGCAGTTGAGGGTGGCCTTATAGATCCTCACACAAGCGCGGTGAGAAATTTGAAAAATCAGCATATCAAGTCTCTTCAAGCTGCATTGGACGATGAAGATATAATCGTGAAGAAAGGGCAGGTGATGGACGTTCGCAGCGGAAAACCAATTCCATTTGATAAGGCAGTTACAAGGGGTATCATTATCAAAGTGTCCAAACCAATTACATTTGGGGAGGCTCTGAAAGAAAGCTACATTGATCTTCAGCGTGGAACATTTTACGACCCAAGGACTAGTCTCACGGTACCTTTACATACGGCAGTGGTCAATGAATTAATCGAGACCGGAAGTGCGGTAATCAAAGACCCGATCACTGAAGCATATCGAAACCTCAGAGAAAGCATTCAAGTGGGTCTAGTGGACTTGAACAAGCGAGCCTTAATCCACCCGGAAACTGGAAAGTTGAAAAGGCTTTGCATAATTTTCGATCAAGGCACAGTAATCTATTTAAGAGAAGCGATCACATTGGACCAAGCTCGGGAAAAGGGCTATTTAGACATTTCCACTGGATTATACACCGACCCCTCATTAGAATCACCAATAACTCTGAAAGAAGCTCTGGAAATAAACGCCATTGATCCATCATCTGCTGTGGTGAAGGATACTCTGAAAAAACGACTGCTGCAACTAAATGATGCATACAATGCGGCTTTAATAGATCCGGAGAATAGCACTGTGATAAGCACAGCAAATAATCAGGTTTTCACATTAAAGGGTGCTGTAGAACAGGGCCTGGTCTTAACGCCAAGAACGCCCCTTAGCCTAATTGAAGCACTAGACTATGGCTTGTATAACAACGAGAATGGTCAGTTTAGGAATCCATACGATAGCGATAGCAATTCATATAAAACTTTGGATGAGTGCTTAGCTAGTGGGTTGATTGAGCCTAGCACCACGGTTGTGAAAGAACCACAAACGGGAAGAATTATTGGGTTAGCACAGGCAATTGAAGAAGGGGTTATCAATGGAACAGAAGGCTATCTCACAGATCCGGTGACAAAGTCACGCCAGAATCTGATGGATGCTTGGAAAAATGGATATTTGATGGCAGCAGAGGCAAGGGTAAGCCATTTAAAATCCACTCCGGGTTTCTGCTCCTCAGCTCCTAATATAGAGATGGATGATGATATATAAGAGCCTTGGCCTGCTGCCTGCCTGACAAAAAAAAATGCTGCTAAATTTTGGCCCTATAAAAAGGGATTCTTTTTTGGCTTGAAGTGGACAAAGTTTTTAGAGTGCAATTGCAATAAATTGATTTTTAGCTCTGAAGCTAGCACGGCGATTATTTTGTATTATTCGTTTTGGTTTCCAAACAAATTATACGGGAATATTTATTGCTGCTGTGCAAAGGGTCAACATAGTTGACCTTTTGTCAAATTAGTTGATTTTTAGCTGCCTTGCCCAGCTTACCTTAATGACAATGCCTGACAGTGCGCAACTTTTGATTACACAAATATTTTTCATCATTTTTGGAAGAAATAATCACTGTGAATTTTTAACACAAAACTTTCAAACTTGGTGTCTTGTTCATTGAATGCAGCACCAATTTTTGCAATTACATTTTACATGCACAACACTACACTTAATGAATATGTATGTACTTTGTTGTACCACACATACCTTAACACGCACAAGACTTTATATATACCTAATAATTACACTTTGACCCTTACAAATCCCCTGCATTCATTAAACATTACTGAAAACTGGTGTAATCAGGCTACAACTTGACCGGAATCGCTTTACGGCTAATACTGACTTTAACCTGCATTGTATGAAAACTGCTATAAAAAAACTTAAATGGTTGAAAATCGTGGTTCGAAAGTGGTTCTGTTGTTTTGCCGTTCTGTTGTCTATGGGATGCGTGTGAAAGTCATTAACTTCTTCGTGCCGTCGGGTTTTTCTGCCCAATTAACATAATTTAAGACGACAAAGTGAAAATTAAACTTGGTTATTTATCTAATTGACTCAGCGTGTATTTTCTCTTTGTTCTGTTTTGTCTTATTTTCTGTTTAATTTGCATGTTTCTCGTTATTATTTCAGGATGTTTTTCAGTCTTCTATGTAAATTTTTAAATATTATATGCGCGCGCGCTCGCTACTGGTTTGCGTTTGGGTTTCGAAAAAAGTATTAACGAAATTTGCATGATAAATAAATTCGTTTGGTGGTGTAAAATAAAAATAAGTTGGTAGATTTTTTTGCAGAAATATGTGTCGCATGTTGGTGTTCGAATGATCGTCGCAATATTTTGCCTGCAAATTTTTTGAAAATAAGATAGCGCGAAAATTTGTGGTGATATTTGTTTTTGGGGTGGAGTGCGAAATTGTGATGTTTACGTATATGCGTTTTGCCGCCTATATGCAAAAATTAACACAGAGTAGAAATTTGCTGGAATGACAATTTTAAATCGCGTACGTGCATAATTTTATAAACGATTTGCTCGCAGTCAAACTACAAATTTGTTGGGTGTTGATTTTATTATTATTTTTAATTGCATGTTTATTTTTGTGATGTTTTATTTTACATTTTTATTCGGGATTGATTCGAAAATATTTAATTTATTTATAAAGTGATGAGAATGATGTGACTGACACAAAAATGAATGATAAACCTGCAGTCTAATTTAAAAAGCTTTATATAAAATCTAACATAACATGCTTGCGGGTTAATTTAGCATATTTAATTTATTTATGAAGTGATGAGAATGATGTGACTGACACAAAAATGAATGATAAACCTGCAGTCTAATTTAAAAAGCTTTATATAAAATCTAACATAACATGCTTGCGGGTTAATTTAGCAGAAAATTTGGGAGAAAGCTATAATGCGTGTTTTTATTAATTGAAAATTTTCAGCTCGCAACAGAAGCACAGTACAAACAAACTTCAGAGACCGTTCATAATCTCACAGATTGGTTGGGTGACATTGAAAGGCGGTTGGCCAGCCAGGATACACTCAGGGAAACTGTGGATGAGTTGAGAAAGCAGACCGTGACGGTCAAGGTTTCTGACGATGCTATAAAAATAGATCAGCCTAGTGAATAATGTGATTTACTACGGATTTTATTAATGTTGCGTGTATTTTGATTTCGTCCGTTTGAATTAGCAAATCCGTGATGAGATTGATGACAGAGGTCAAATGGTGGGTACGTCCTTGGACCAAATCCGCCACTTGGTTGCTACCGGAGGAGAAGTTCTTTCCACTGATGAGATCAGCACATTGGAAAAGAATGGCAAGACCATGAAGGTTCGATATGACCGTGTTTCCGATCACTCTGAGAAGTTATACAGGAAATTAATGACAGCTTCTGACGAGCTGAAAAAATACAAGTAAGGAAAAATAATTGTTTAATAACGACAAATTCTTGTTGAGTTTTGACAATGTGACAATAATAATTATTGTATTATGAACGTATTCAGAAATGAGGTCTCCACGTTTAAAGTTTGGATGGATAAATCTATTCGCACTCTCGAAGATAAGGAGCGAAATATTAACAACCTTAGTACTAGCGGCAGAGATAACACAAAGGACTTTGTCAGCGATGTAATTGCTCATCAGGGTGACCTGAGATTCATCACAATGTCAGCACAAAAGTTTGTTGAAGAATCGAGGGTATGTATAAAGATATTAATATTATGTTTGTTGTTAAAAAAAACTTGAGAGAATCGTAATAATAAAATTCATGAATTACTTTTCAGGATTACCTTCAAACACTCAACGAATTCCGTACAAATCTACCTCAACGATTGCCATATCTTGAATCCAGAGAAACTGCCGTGAAGGAGGAAGTTACCCACCTCACTACAATTTACCAAGATTTATTCTCCCGTGCCAATAAACTCTATGACAGACTGTCCCAACTTGGAAACAAGCAGAAAGACTTCCAGGATGCCCTCAACAAAGCACTTGCGTGGCTCAAAGATGTCACCCCAAGAGCACAAAAGATTCTTTCTGAGCCCGTATCTGGAGAGCCAAAATTGGTTGAGGATCAACTTATCAGAGCAAAATCCCTTCAAAATGAAGTCCTTTCAAATGGACGACTCATTGAAGGTGTTCGCCAGTCTGCTAATAATCTTCTCAACAGCATGGAAGATTTGTCTCCAAGTGAGAGAAACGCCATTGAAGGTGCTTGTAACGATCTCTCCACCAAATACCAAAATCTTATTGATGCCATTGGAGAAAAGATCAAGGATTTGGATTCATCTCTGGTCCAATGTCAAGGCCTTCAAGATTCCGTGGAAAGTGTGAGCAACTGGCTTTCTCAAGCGGAAAATCAACTGAGAAACATTTTCAAACCAGCCAGTCTCATCAGGGAAAGACTCGATGAGCAACTCCACGAGGTGAAACTCCTAAATGCTGATATCGAATCACATAGACCGAGTTTGGAGAGCATGGCCCGTTCTGCAGATGATTTGATGAGATCAGGCGGAGGACGGGTTAGCCAGAAAGTGCAAGGAAAATTGAAGGATGTGCTGGCACGTTATGAAAAACTAGTGGAAAAGCTTGTTACACGTCACAGTTTCCTCCAGGAAGTTTCCAACCATTTGGATAGCTTCCTGGTAAGTGCCAATAGCTTTGACCAATGGTTTTCCGATATGTTTGAAGTACTCGAGACCAAGATGCAAGGAGATGACGCAGTTGCCAGGCTGGAGGAAGTATTGAGGAGAGAGTAAAGTCAATGTACAAACTTATTGCACTTTGAGAATTTTAGAGGCATTTTGAAACTCATATACTTTACTTTTTTTAAACCTTTATTAGGCCCTTGAAAACCAGTGGAAAGAACTTACTGCCGCTGTAGATGAAAAGCACAAGCTAAGCAAGTCCCGAACTGATGCTCTGAACGCGTACGAAAAACTGCGCGACCAAGTTCAGTCCTGGTTGACCAATATGGAAACGCGTGTGAGTGGATTGCAGTCTGTATCTGTTGAATTAGACATCATCAAACAACAAACAGATGAACTCCGCCCTATCATCAAAGAGCACAGGGATTACAGCAGCACAATTGACAAGGTGAATGAACTCGGCTCTGCTTATGATGCCATCAGTCGTGGAGACCGACACGAAAGTCCACGTCGTCGTGGCCTAGCCTCCAGTCCTGTGAAGCGACCAAGCTTTAGGGCCTCATCCAGTGAGCCCAGAAGTCCATCTCCAACCAAGACACTCTCTGGCTTTGATGGACGCAGTCCCATGTCCCCAAGTGGGTCTAGTGGTTTTGGTAGCAGGAGATCCAGTCAAGAAAATTTCTTGAGTTTGGATGATGCTAGCCCTGTCCAACAACAATTAAACGAGATCAATCAAAGATATCAACTCATTGGCATGAATTTGACTGACAGACAGAGTGATTTGGATACAACTAGGGATGAAGTTAAGAAAATTTCTGATAATCTAAAGACCCTTACTCAGTTCCTTGAAAAGGAAGAAAGGCTCATGCCAAAGGATGGCATACCACAAAGTAGGGAAGAAGCTGACAAGATGGTCCGTACCATCAAGAGCATTATTGAAGACATGTATGATAAGCAAGGAATGCTTGACAACTGTCGCATCCAAGTATCGGACTTGATTCGCAGAAAACCCAACGCAGTTGGAGCTGACACCCTTCAACGTAGTTTTGAATCTGTCAACCAGAAATGGAAAGAGCTTCAAGACAAATGCAGACAGAGGGTGAAATTCTTGGAGAACATGAAAGAGTTCCATGACTCGTACGATAATCTGAATAATTGGCTTAACTCTAAAGATAAAATGTTGGGTGTGCTTGGACCAATTGCATCTGATCCTC
>JAHZNC010001607.1:0-12671 GCA_027744095.1 Zhuqinia jingwanae
AGCCCAATATTTATGTATTTTGTTAAACTGACAAAGTCACAATGAAAACGCAAATAAATACATAGGAATGAAAGCTGCATCTATATATAATGTACTTACAAACAGACGATGACAGAAGGACAAAAGTAAGAAAAAAAACCATAAAAGATTAGCCTTTAGAATTTAGAATCCACACAAAAATTCACGCACTAAAAAAATTGAATGCGAATCAAATTGAAAATTTAGCCTCCAAAGAAGACGTGAATGGAATGAAAATGTAAACAATATTGTTTTACAATTTATGCACCAAAGCTTTTTGACGATTGAAAAAATAAGGCTCCCTACATACACACAAATGAGTAAAAAAAATCATTGCATATTTGAGTTAACATTCATCTTTTATTTTATTTATTTTTCAAAAGCTATGTAGGATTCTTTTTTCATTTCCTAAAGTGATGTGTTGTGTATACCATGTTCGTGTGCCAAACAGAAGATGTTACTCGTCAGGAGGTAAATTTGTTACAAAGAGAAAAGAAGCAGCCTATTTATTAAACCAGAGATTTACAAGTAATGTAGTGGTAGTAAAATATACAATCATGCGTAACTTTCATTTTTCTGCGTGAATTGTGAATGCAAAGTGATGACACCCAGTGAAGATTATATAAAAGAAATGAAGACAGTCAAAAGTTGTGAGTGACACATACACCGTGTTGTTGTTGATGCAGTGAGGAGACGAAAGATTGAAGGGAAAGATGATTATCTTTATGACTATGAAGGAAGTCTCTATTGGCTACAAATATGAATGCATAATTCATCTATGACAAAGTTGACAATGGCAGACTCATTTAATTTTTTTTTTAATATTATGCAAATGTGATATAATTTGTGAATCGAACCGCATTCATTTATTTTATTACAGCGAATTTTTGTCACAAAAAATGTGTGAAATGGTTAAATTATATAAGAATATGTATATGACACGACAGGACAGAAGAATTTTTTTTTTTAAATATTATGCAAATGTGATATAATTTGTGAATCGAACCGCATTCATTTATTTTATTACAGCGAATTTTTGTCACAAAAAATGTGTGAAATGGTTAAATTATATAAGAATATGTATATCACATGACATGACAGAAGTAGTACGGTCATATTTACAATAACAAAAACATGTGTTAAAATGGTAAATGCATTGCGTATAATGGTAGTACACTTTAGAGTAGTAAACTAACGGGGGAAAAATCTTGTAAGTTTTTGTTGTTGGTTGAGAGAAGATAATTCGTATTGTGCTAATCTTTTTACAAGTCAACCAACACGTAAAAAAACAAAAAAATACATAGGTAACATAGGTAAATATGCATCATCATTATGTAGCTATCATTATTATCATTCATTAAACTCCGAAAAGCAGACAGTCACTTTCACTTTGAAGGAATTTGTATTTCGAATCGCTACAATTGCCCCATTAATTTAATTTAATTTGTTATCATGAATTTTAGTATTATTGAGCTACGTGTAGCTGACGAGGAAGGAAAATTGATAACGGTGCTATTGACTTTATATTTTATTATATATTCTCATTCCTTCCTTTCTGTTCAATACGAGTCTTACTATTGTTGGACTTCAAAGTGTCAAGTAGCATTAGATCCTTACGGATTTTTTTAAACAAGGTTAAAAATTGTCGGACGAAAGTATGTATGTAGTAAAAATTAGACATAATAATGCGTAAAAGTTTTATTATTATTACTCCATTCAGTATGAATTCATTTGACTTTCATATTTGTAGTTGTATCCTTGCACTTTGTTGACGACAACATTAATTCCTATTGCATTTCTACCCATAACATTGTGTCGCAGGTTTTCTCCTTTAAAAAGTATGTTATTTTATGATTGTGTAAATTTACCCAAATCGGTTTAAACAATGGGGGATTATTTCTATTACATTTTGTTACGTGTCATTTTATGTTCCTTTTAATGTTAGTTGAATGTTCCTTGTGTGTATGACATGACAAGAAAAACTTGTATGGGTAGGGTTATGAAAAAAAATAAAAATACATCATAAAGTTTGAGTTGCCATTTTATTTATTTTCAAGTTGATGTTGTAAGCCTTAGAGTAATAAAAAGTGACAAGAACACTTATAAACAGTCAATTATCCAATTACGTATGTTTGTACCTTTGTAAAAATGCGTGTTTACTCATCTGGGATCGGAGTATATATTTATTTATGCTATAATTTTTAACACAAATAATGTTTTTTATATTCATCTCTTACGGAACTGCAGTGAGAATGCACTTTTTTATGACTTTTTGCTTTTGTTATGAAATGACGAAAAAAAAGGAAAACTCATGTTTAAATTAGGTTGGGCTTACGAAGGATGAATTAGTTGTTATAAAATTATGCATGTGTAATCAAGAACGTAATACAACAGATAAAAATGGTCAATTTTTGCTAAAAAAAATACAGTAAAAATTCTTTATTACCTATAAATAGGTATACATACATATATTTTGTTATTTCATTTCATTGTTCACAGATGCTACTTTTTTGCTTGTTGTCTGTCGGCAGTTTTTTTCAATTGGAATTTTTATAAAAAGTTAATACATGAACAAGATTAAAACAAGATTTTGGCTGATTTCTAATATTTTATATTTTATTGTAAAAAATTAATCAATGACATAAACAATCAAGAAAAACAATAATACAAAGAGAATAAAAATATCATTAAAATCATATTCCACGGTCTGCTAATTACTTTATTCAATTCAGGCAATTATAAAAATACGAAATATTTATTGAATGCATGTTTTATGTCCACACTAATAATAATGATAAGCGATAACATTAGTTTGGTCTAACGCACACACTCGTAATTTTAAGAGCTTGCGCGATTACTTAACGTTTATTCGGTTAAAGATATAACATGATAATAATAATAATTTAAGAGAGAAAAAAAACAATTCACACGGTTTTTTGCTCCCTTATTCAACACTCAATTTGACGTTGCTGATAAACAAGTTTTTTATGTCAATTTGTTAACTATGGCGTGTCGGAGTCGGAAATGATGTTCAAAATTTGAGCAAAACACATGTTTTAGCAGTCGCTCACTCAGACTAGTAACATAGTTTCAATCAAGATTTGTTCTTAATTTATGCAAATTATTGCAATCGCAAAATTTTATGAATCGTAAAACAGAAATTTTTCCCACTTTGCTGATTGCTGCAATGCGATTTATTTCTGGTTCATTTCTTTTCAGCCATGCACGTGTGCATAGGATAAATACAGATCACGACAAATTATTACGGATACAATTTTAGAATACTATTTATATTGTACACAGTACAAATAGTGTAGTATGTATTTACATTGGGATCGAATAATTTCAACGGAAAGTCACGCTAAAGCAAACAAAGACAATATTTTCTTAATAGTAATTATGCAAGCTTTAACTCGACAAAGAATACATTTTACATTTTTATGTTAAAAAATATGGAACAAGAAAATTTCGTAAGTCCAATCAGATTCAGCTTTAAAATTTCCGTTAAATTGTTGTTCCGCCGTCATTGAAAATAATTTTATGTGACCAAATATTGAACACGGAAGAAACTCATTCCAAGTAGAAATTTCATGATGATTATGATGATAAATATTGTTTATATGATCATTTTTATTGTAAAATGTGACAATAGGTATAGATGGATGTATAAATAAATGGAAAAGCCAAATGTTCACGGACTTTACACAAAAAATATTCATTCACAAAGAATTTTTTTTGCTGTTTTTGGAATTTGTTATGGGAGAAAAGAATAAAATCTGAGTATATGTAAACCTTATTGAATTTGAAATATCTGTAAAAAAAAAAGAATCATGAGATGTCTGCTGTATGATGATGAAGGATGATGATGATGTCTTGTCTGTCCTTAAGAACGATCGAAAGCTCTAATGAGTGACTCAGGATTTCTTTACTTTGCTCACTGTCACCATGAATGAACCGAAACTGTAACGAATGAAGAACTAAGGAGGTCACGCGTCACGGTTTATCTCATGTTGTAGTTGTACATATTCATATATTCACAGTGAAACATTTAGCCACAGTTACCTACAACCCATTCTATTGTTCAAAATTGTGTTAGTTAGTAGATATAGTATAATGACTATTGACTACAAAAATGATTAGCCACCGTCACTAGATAGGTATCTTAATATTTCTATATATACTTCTTAAACTCCTACTCAAAACCATATGGCTCTGCTGATTTCATTCATTCCTTTGAAATCAAACCCCAGAAATCTAGTCACTTTGTTTTATAAAGAAAATCAGATGTTGTTTAAAACATTTTTTTGTGTTCTCAGGAGTAACACATAAATAATGTCATTTAATGCCATGCTATGTATACAGTAGCAGCAGCCGCACCTCCACCCTGTAAACCTGTAAATTGTAATAGTAAATAGTAAGGGAAGCAAGTATTATTCCTTCGACATATGCTTTATTAAAGTGGTACAGATGATGATATGATACGTGTCACACCAAAATAGTATAGTAGTAAAGTAGTAGAATGTGTTGCAAAGTAGTCAATTATCCATTTTACAAACTATTATAATCTGTCCGAATTCAATCGGTCAGTACGCTCATATAAAAAAAAGTGTTGCATCAGGAAAAGCCTAAATTAAATACCTTATGTCACAAGAAAAGCTTTTACAAGTTGGCCACAAGACATTTTTTATAGCAATTTTAAACATTTTTATGACGATGCAGTCAATTCATCAATGCAATGTGGTGGATTAAAGAGATGCAGTATGTGCAGTGGTTAAATGCAATTACAACACAATTTCCAATACTTTTTATTTCATCTGCACATTTTCATAAATTGTACAAAAAACAAACTTTTACCCTGAAGGTTAATAGATTATATGTGTTAAATTTGTAGTAGTAAAACTTGTACTTGTGCTATTAAAGCTGCCTATGTGTCAAAATACCCAATCAATTTTCTCATGCATGAAATAAAAAGTTTAGAAATTTTCTGTCGCGTGCGTTCATTTCAAAGGAAATTAACATCAAACAAAATTACACTTGCACTGCACACCACTTCCCCAATTCAATTTTTTAAAGTATGCACATTAAAACGAATCGCTGCTGATTTTCTATTAAATAATACTACGAGTAGGGATTTTAAATACTAGTTTCAAATTTTATCTTTATTATTATGATATGATTATGAGTTAAATTTATTATGCATGAAAAATGAGCATGCAAGAAATTTTTGAATGGAAATGAATTTTATTCGAAACTGAACACACGTCTTGTATTTACACATGTGCGCTGCTTTATTAGTATGAAGTAGGCATGTATACATACTTAGTACTTTACTCACAAATTATTGTTTTTGTAACTTGAAGCTCAAAACAAAATTAGTTTCAAAAGACAGGTTTAATGAAAACAATAGTGTTTGTACGTATACATTATCATTATCAAGTTTTAAAATTATTAATGTATTTGTTGATGTTAATATTGTGAGCAAGTAGCGCGTGGGGATATGTTTGGCAAATTAGGTTGAATTCAGATTAAAAACAACAATCCTTGTTTCTATTTAAAAATTTTTTTTAAATAAATGTTTCGTTAGTTATAGATTCAATGGTTCTTGTAGTACGCTCATAGAATTTGTTAATCAATTAAAGTGTACGTGTGTTGCAAAAACAAGGAAAACATCCTTGTGGTTTAACTTAAATGTTCATATTTCAATCATTTCTATTCCAAAAAATTAAGGATATATTTAAGACACTTATATTATTATGAATTAACAGATCCACCCGGCACGTATAAGTGGAACAAAGATAAGCGCGTGCAAATTGCAAAAGCGGAGGAACAGATTTCAATGGAAGAATTTAAAATAAGATAGTCTCTTGGCCACTCATAAGTACCATCAACAATAATAAATTACATACTGTAAATTCTTTCATAGGTTTACGTTCAGACATTTTTGCCCTTATAATATATTAATTCACAATTTCGTACTGCTTATCTAACGTACATCACTTATCTCCCTAAACTAGTATGAAGTCGCTGTAATGTAGTAAACTTTACAATTTAAAAATAACAAATTGGTGTACAAGTGTAACATTGATTCTTTCAATCGCCGTTTTCAAGTGTTTTGATAATAACTTACAAAAGGCATGCCTACATATATCACCAGTAAACTCACAGGTTCACGGCAAAAAATTAAGTAACCACACATACAGGTACATTCTTAAGCATAATTTACCTAATGCTATAATTCCTAACTAGATATTAAAATAAATTTAAATTCATTAAACCTATAATTCACTTTTAAAGTTTTACACTAAAATAACATTGATGTATAACAAGAACCAATTTTGTTATCTGCAAGCTAATCTTTGGCCCTTGGTAGGCTCCTGAGTTTAAAGCACTTGAACTTCAAACTCAATAAAAGTAAAAACTTCATTATATAAATGTCCCTTCCTCCGGCATGCGGAAATGATCTTATGAATGAATGTAAGTTTGATTATTTGTGTGATACATTCGTATATTGTTTATTGGGAATTGAAACTAAATGTGAATTTAAAAAAAAAAAGTAGGAATATAAGAATAACTATCCAAATGGAATATTAACAGCAAGAGCCAAATTAATCAAGATTTTAAAAAAGCTTACTTTGATTTTACGTATTTGTTATACTAAAAAATGGTGTAGCTTTTAAATTTCTCACCATGTGTTATCTATCATCATATAGTTTTTACTGTTGTAGTCTTTCAGTCTGTCAACAGCCCAGCATGATGTACATTTTTTTACTGAAGGAACCACCCTTCCATTAAAATTGTATTATTATTGGGGATTTGATGCTGCATGCGAACATTATTTAGTATACCTAAGTCTATAAATCCTTCATTTTAGTCTGAGTCAATCCAAAAGGAAAGATGAACTTTAAATATTTTGAATTAAAAGGCTTAACAAGATAAGTTCACGCTGTTAGGCTTTGGTGTTTTATACCTATCTAACTTTTTTGTGTTATAATTTATATTAATGATGATGAGAATGCATAATAGGCTCTCATACTGTGTCAGATTGAAAAGTTACGTGGACTTTATTTTCCCCAACATGCATTTTCTAAAAAAAAAATGTTTTTGACATTGTAACACCGTCGGTGGTAATGTGTATTACGTATAACGACGGGGAGCAATTTTTATCAATCTCACAATTTTTATTAATAAATAATGAAAAATTTCCAAAAAATACAATAAAATGGCAAACATTTATGTTTGATCCTGAATCTTTAAAACACCTTGTTTAAAAAATATATGATGTCAGGCTCGAGCACCTTGAAAATTTATTATTTTGTTATGGTGGGAGGGAAGGAGGGAGGTGGTGAAAACGAAAGTAAAATAGGCAATTCTATAATAACGGTGTATACAATTTTCTGATGCTTTATATATTTTCTCTGAGCATATAGCTTATATATAGGTATTTCGTGAAATTTTCAAGTTTAAAATGATCCGCAATCTTTACCTTTCTTATAGTTAGCATGCACATTATTGTGTATACCTATTGATGAAATATAAGAATTTTTAATGCATGCATTAAATTTGAGTCAAAACTAAACAATTACTCATTGTGCAGTTAAAGCACATACCTACTTATATTGCATGTAATTTTTTGGAGTACATTTGATATATAGACAATGCATGCAATATAGATTTTATTCATTTATTTTCATCATCATAAATAATTATGCATATTATATGTATTTTTTTATTTTAAATTCCTGGTTATAATTTGCAGTTAAATCTCCTGGTCCTCTGCTACTACTAAATATGCTACTGGCTGACAACGAATGAAAGTGATACTAATGTTTGCATATAAAATTTAATACATTATTATATGTGTATGATAGTAAATTTACTTTGTCTGGGTAACTTGAAATGCAAAGGGTAAAAAGTAAAGAAGTGCAGTATTCCGTAGCAGTTTGTGTGTGTGTGTATGTTCATGATAATTCATACAAACGCCACGTACTTTAAAAAATGTATTTTACCTTCTTTTAGAAATAAAAGAAATCTCTTGAAGGGATCGTGTTAATTAAATTTAAAGTATATAAACACAAAGTAACAGTTTTTACACAAGACTACTTCTCAAAGTTTTTAAAAATACATACATATAGGTATTTATATGACTTGCTTCTTTAATGTTGAATGTAGACATAGTGTAGAACTTGTGTAAGTACTAACTTGCTTGTAAAAATAGGTACGCAAATGCGTGCTTCTCCGTAATATAACAATGGTTTATCTATACCATATCTTTTTATCGTCGTAGATAACAAAATAGCAGTTAACACTGAAAAAAAGCACTGTTTCAAATAACTGACTTAATATGCATGATATATATTCTACATAGAAAAGATATTTTTTGACTCAAGTCAGTGTACTCTATACTCCAATCATGGCTAAATTTATATGCACAAAATGTATTATGAAGGTGGATACTATATATGTGCATGTTTCATTATTCTTCACACAAATATATCAATTACCTATTTTTTTTAAACTTGCAATCTTATTCGCGTATCTGTCTACGTAATTATTATTATTTCTTCTTATGAATTGCTCTGCTAATTTGACTGATGAATTAACTATCATATTGCAAGTCAGCCAGGTGTAAGTATATTATTGCGATAATATATTGGCTGACTGGTGGTGCGGCACTGACAATGAGTGTGCTTTATGCTTGTGGCCATTTTACGCCTACACATGCACACCATTCATTAAGCCGTCAGTAGTAGTAAATCTTGTAGCTCGTAGTGTGTTGCGTACGTTTGAACTTTGCCAAACCAAGCGGAGAAAATGAAAATACTTTTTTGGACGGTTGTGTTTTTCACCTTTCATAACAAAAAGCATGTATGTACAATTAAATGTCTGATTCAAATAAATGCTATTGTGTTGTAGTTTGTAGTAGGCTTTTAACTGCTGCTACTACTGCTATGCTTGTCTTGCTCTTGATTTAACAAAATAATTGCCAATAGTCCTTAGAAATATTACACGACCGAAAGTTTGCTGTAGTATACATTATATTTTCATTTTCATTTTTCTTTTTAATGAAAGTGATCCTTTTCATCATCATCATTATCATCTATGATTTTAGCATACTGTATTTTTGTTATTATTATACATGAAGCACATGAGATTCAAAATAGAAATATCGTCAGTTATTTTGGCACATTATACCACATAGAGCGCTGTTGGCATGTTATGCTATAATTGTACACAGTTTCATATATATTGCTTGTTAAATTGCAACCTGTGATGGTGTGATGTTACTTCTATTGTTTTTTCGAAACACCTTTTGCAGCACTTTATGCCATTCCACCCTCTCTCTCTCTCTTTAGCAAAAATGATTGTATGATGAATAAAAACAGATTAATAACTATGTAGCCGTAGGTTAAGTTCACACTACCTGATCATTGGGTTGGGTCCTTGCTCACTTGCTTGAGTAATAAAAAATACTATTTTTTATTGCATTTTCCCCTTTTTGTTGCCTTGTTCATTTATATGAATTGACCATTACTAACCATTTCAAGTGTGGCCTAAGTTCAGGAAGGATGCGCCACTGATTTTTTTGAACTGAGCAAAGAGAAGTAGTATTGTGAGTGTATCAAAGTGATATCTAGTTTTTTTTCTCTTTCAAAGAGAAGATGAGCATTTTGGCGACAAGAATGATGATTTGCTGCTTAAGTGTGTGGTTAGTGGCTCATCTTCACACAAATATGGAATGTTGAAAGCTCATCATCACACTACTAATTCATTGTCAGTTAATTGTATATCGTCGTTCGTACATATTAGAAAGTGGGGACCTCCCAGTTGCACGACATGAAAATGTGAATTAGTTCCAAGCAAAAAATCGGAAAAAGATTAAAAATTAATTAAAAAGACCCTGAAGATTTTTTTATATAGAATTGAAAAACACAATATAAAGTGCATATTCATATTATTATTATTTTTTACGAAAAAGGCTAGTTTGATATTGAATGCATTTTTAATTCGACTGCTTGAAGTGAACAAAGTATTTCTGGTTTTTGTGGGAATTCAGTTGATATAAGACATTCATCTTGTAACCTTTAAAAAAATACATTTTTTCTCTCCAACGATTGATTACAAGTTTTAAAGAAAAAAGTGAAACAAAAAGTGTCAGGATTTATACTACACAGAGCGAAAGAATCCGAAAATCCCTGCAAAAAATAATCAAGAGTGCATTTGTGAATTGTTATAATTATTTATGGTTACTAGTGTGGACACGTCCTGTGGACCGGAAGGGTTGCGACCAATCCATATTGCCGCTCGGGAGGGCCATATTCAAACGCTGAGATTTTTAAAGACGGCGGGTGCTTGCTTGCAAAAGAGTGATGTGAACGGTTTTACAGCACTTCACCATGCGGCAATAACGGGACAACTGCGTGCAGTCCGTTGGTTATTAAGACACGGAGCAAAAATATCTTTGGACAAGCAAGGTCGCTCCCCCATTCAGGTGGCAACTGACCATGATCACATGGAAGTAAGTACAAAACTTTTTTATTTTTGAAATTTAATTACTACATTAAAAAAATAATAATAATAATAACTTTTGAAATGCATGATAGTTTATTGTTGTTCATAATATGACGTTTATGACGTGTCTTCATAATACTTCAAAGATAAATTGTGTGTATCCATAACCAAGCTCCTTATATAACACCAGCACCATGAAACCAACAATATGATGCATGCTATTTTACTTCATAAGATAGTTCCCATATTTTTTTAGCCCATTCAAACTCACTCAAATCACAGTTTTCTCTTCGCTTATATAATACCAAGAAAAAAATGTTGTTTACGATTTCCGTTATGATCTAGACAAAACATCATAATTTAATGTTTCTCCACACAAAAATACAAGATAGCTTAAAATTTTCATGTTTATCAACGCTGCACTGCACTTTATAGCATGTGAAGGGACGATAATGGCAGTAATAATCATCATAATAATAATTAGCATTTTTAAAAGGTTATTTCATGTGTGGCAGTGGAGCAGTAGAATATGATTTGTATGTGTATACCTATATCATAATAATACATACATTCATAATACATATATCATTCAGCCGTCCTTATACATACTCTCTTTACGGTAGTTCAATCCAATTTTCTTTCCGAGGAACGTTATAAGGGATTGTTAAGAAGTTCATTTACTTGGGTAGTAGTAGTAGGTAGATACCGTTGGTAAAACTCAATTGAAACTATATCATCAGTCAGGAGGGGGTTGGGGAGAGTATCAAAAATAGATTGTTGAAGACGCATCCAAGTGTAGATGACAAACAAAAAAACACTACACTTGCTAACCAACCACCAAAAAAACAAGACATTTATGACTTGAGTTTTTGTATTGTATGTATATTATTATTATTATTATGCAGAGCATGCAATGTTTTATTTATGTTCGTTTTGGTGAATGTGAGAATGAGGATGACTTTTGTGACGGCAATGGTGCTCATCAAAATGACTATGCATTCAAAAGAGTCACTCACAAATTCACAAGAAGTGCCAACTTCCTATAAAAAAATATTTTATTTTGTTGAACTACCTTTAAAAATTGTGCACATTACTGCCATGCTTTGGTGCTCCCTTCATAGCTTCCTCTGGTTTACCGCCTACACACTCATGAAATGTTATTAATTCACGCTTTCATTTTTCATAAGACTCAAGGGTTATATTGTTAAATCAAACATTCCTGAATTAGTTATTATAGGCGCGTGGAGAAATTATCTCATTTTGTCTTGATGTGTCAGGTGAGTGGCGACCAATTAATCATTTTTGAATTTGCACTGCACTGCTGAAAAATTGCATACGTAATAGAGTACTTGATGTGCACCATAAGAACAATTGTCTTTTTGATTATCAGTAGTTTTATGATGACTAGCAGAGTTCAGTCATTTCATGAATAAATAGGTACGTTATATAATAATGATGATGTATTTTGGTGGAACGTTAAGTTTTGTAAATTATTGTTTTTAACAAGCAACACAGATATGTATATGTATATAAACATATTATTCTCTATGTCGTGCGCATCTGTGTACCACCACAATGTATTTCAGCGAGTTGAAAATTCTCAGTACTTCTTACGTACCTAGTCAATAAATTCAAATCTTCAAATAGTAAAAATGTCTTTTGGTACCAGTGATAAAATCAAATGAAAAGTATTGAATGAATTGGATTAGTTGTGATGATCATTTGCAGATTACATACCTACCTACATACATAAATATAATACTTTGTCTTAGATTTTGGGATTGATTGGGGATAGAGGGATATAATTAGAGATATGCAATTTTCATATTATGTTTCACATTCAATTTACATTAGCATTTCTAGAAGTGTTTGAAGGAAATTGAGAAAGTCACCGAATTTCATTGAACCAAAATTCAAGTTATACGAGCAACAAATTTCTTGCTTGAAAAAAATCAAAACACTGGAAAATAGTTCCCTTCAATAGCGCAAGCCACATGTATTTTATTACTAGGTTTATATAACAATGCCTACATAGTATATTACCTACGGGGGTACCTATTTACTCGTTTTAACCTGACGGGTACTTTGCTGTGTTCATTTACTATGATTTACACTTTTGCATGACCAGTGGTAACAAGTACGGG
>JAHZNC010001608.1:0-59841 GCA_027744095.1 Zhuqinia jingwanae
GTCTGACTCAATGTAATGCAATATATATTAATTGTGCTTAAGAAATATTATATTATGAGAAGTGGTTTGGTTTTGCTAAAATTCATTTATGAATTATGCCACTTTTGCATTTTTGCTTACTCCTGAACGTGTGCAGTTGCAAACTTACCAAAAATGTATTACCCAATATGACTTTTCAAACGTCCTTTGTTTAAAAAAATTTTTTGAACCATAATAGCAAGGATCATATAAATGTAACATATAATGCAAGAAGTATAATAATAATAATAACATTCTTATGAACCTGCATTTCTGCATACTTTGCAGTGATTTCTGCTTTTGTTGCTGTTATGCTGTCACGTTGCAAAAAGGTCAATAATCTGGCCGAAACTCATGGCAGATTACTTTATGTCATGTTTTCCTTCTTTTGTATTGCATGGACTTCAAAAGCATCGCATTCAGTACCTACTGTACAGAAACCTGTAATACTAATGGTACTAGTACTGAATATATATTGAATGAATTGACAGTAACGCATAAGGACTCAGGTACATACCTACATACAATGTATTGTAAATAGGTATGTGTTGACTTTTGCATGGGCGCAGAGCAGAGAGTACGAAATAAAACACAAACTCTTAACAGACGTACAGTTAATAATAGTAATATGCTCACATTTTAGCATTCATTTTATCAGATTACTCTGCTTACTTTTATTCGCACTTCTCTTGCTTCTTTCACGTGAGAGAGCCTTTCAAAATTTCAGTTGCACTGAACGTTGAGCACTGCTACATGCAATTGTAGATTGCACATATATTTATATATATATACCGATGCATAGCGTTTTGCAAGAAATAAAAACAGAGCCGCCGCCACATTCATTATTTGACAGGATAAACAGGTATTATTTGGTACTTGGAGGAAGCGAAGCGACTCGCTGCTTTTAGAACTATGTTGTATGTGGAGTGAAAAAATACATGTATGTGTATATATAATACAGCATGTTTGTTCATGTGTCTGCTGCAGATACAATGTATTTTTAAAAAAATAACTTATAGTTGTTATAACCTACAACAATAGAGGATTGCGTGGATAGACAAGTAAAAACTGATGGTTTGATAATGTGAACTGGCAACAAACAATGTAGATATATAGATAGATCGGCATCACTCTCACATAATAACGCAGCATACAACTATTAGTGATGGTGATGATGAAGTTGGGTTTGAGAATTGGAATGGTGGAATTGTTTTTTTTCTCTCTTACTCTCATAACATCATCAAAACTGACAGCCAACATCAGAGTACAATATACGTATATATATTTATATAAATATACATACGTACATGGAGCAATTTTAAACAATAAGCTATAAACAAAATAAAAATCCACCATATTCATCCACCACACATTCATATCATACGTACTTCTTGCAGGGCCTGCCTGTGAGAAACAAGCCAATTATTACAGGCATTATGCATGTTCTTTGGCATTCGTAGCACAGTATAAAATCCAACTTAAGCGCAATGCAAATGTGTAAAATAAAAAGCATTTTCACAATCACTCAAGAGTGGAGACATGAAAGAATATATGTGTACTACCTTATTATTTTTTTTTTAAATAAAATCTATTCATTACTTTTTTTCACTTTAGCATTTTGCACATTGCAGTGGTATATAGTGGTGCTTTTAGTATGGAATGGAATGATAAGCGTACTTACATAATGCTATTACTGTCGAATGCCTATTTATCTAACTTTTTTTTCGTTTTCAAAGGGATATAAAATTTCACGTCCGACCGACAAGCTTCATTGTAATGCGCAACAGCAGCAGTAGCATCATGGTAATCTGCACTATATCTTTGTAAAATAATAATAATAATAATTGCCATTAAAATGTAGACTGCAATTTGAGACAACAAAAGTCAACCCTCCCTTTCTCTTCCTGTTCTGCTGATATTGATGCTCACTCACCAGCAAACCACCGGCTTATTATTGTATCTATGTATGTATATCTGTGTGTTATTTATGCTTTTATATGTATGTAATTACTACCATCACTACCGCTGCCACAGCAAAGGGTTCGATCTCAATCTGTTTTTAAAAAAATCATTGTTTGTGTGTGTGTGTGTGCAATACTGACAGTGCGTAACTTTACTCGACATCAAGTAATTATTATTATGTAATAAGTACCTATACTACTATACCTACTATTCTCCTGTCTAATCATATATAAAGTTAAATGGTAAAAATGCAAATACATAAAATATTATAATATTTCTCAGCCAGAACAGTAACTTGTTGTTTGTAAAATTACCAAAAAATACGTACAATGAGTGTGTGTGTGCCAAAAATTACTACAAACATACTTTTCAGGTTTGACTTGAGGCTAAACACTAAAAAGTACGTTTTTACCCAATATATGTAATACTTTTTTATCTTTACTTTAATTACCGTGATGAAATAGTATATGCACATCATGAGCACATGCCTATAAATGTAACACAACTTATACCCGTAATACTTGTATTATAATTTGTGGTAGTAATGATAGTGGGGGAAATGTGGAATTAGGGCAAATAGAAAGTGAAACTACCCCTCGCGTAGATATATATTACGTGATATAAAAAAAGTACATGTATACTTCAATGGATACAACAAATAATATATTTATGTTTAAAATGACAATAGCACGTAGTTCGCTTTTCATGTGCTGTGGTGACCTGATTAATTAAAGAAAGTCCATATATATTGTACAAATGTATTGTCATTGAGATGGGATGGCTGTTTTGATTTTAAAGGAACAATGGCTATCACACGAGACGATACACACAATACCCAGTTACAATTTCATTATTTATTAGTTTTTATCGCAACGCCGTATTATATAATGCATACTTTCACTAGGTCTGACTTTCTGCTTTACGTCTCATACGGTTTCCTTTGGGGTACTATGTCCATATTTCGTAAACGTGAATTATATGCAATTCAATTTTATCTCAGATGACTTCGCGTTTTTGTGTCTGATTTACAGGAACTAAAAGCTCGGGTTATTAAATAAAATTTAACATTTTTAAATATAAAATGACATTCTAAATGAATTTTGTGTATCACCTATAATGTATGCTTTAAAATATGTCAACTTTAGCCACGTTTACCTTGATTTGATGTACAAAACATTTTACAGAAACCACAATTAATAATTAAAAATAGTCAGATTTGACTGTCTTTAGAAACGGAAAAGATTCGTCTCGAAGTATGCTTAACAAGAAGTTTGATAGTTTGATAAAGACTAAAGTACCCCGCTGTACCCCAACTTGTCATCCAGAACATGTTGTATGGTTTAATTTTAATCATTCATTTTTTTCAAAACTGATTCACAGAAGTCGAGAAAATTTTTCTGTCCATTATTAAGATCGCCATTTCAAATTTGTCGATGATAGAGCCCTGATTTATCATGAAGTTCATCTCCAAATGCAATATTCAATTCACATTCAACAACTAATTACAACCAAGAAATAAAACCATATTTTCGTAAGCAGCAGCAGTAAAAGCTCGTGTTGTAATCTATGTATAGCCACCATGATCATGAATCGGACCTCCGAATGAAAATGAAGAAAAACGTTTTGTGCATAAGACAAGTAACATCAAAAACTTTACGACAACAAAGATTTTGACAAAATTCAATTGAGTTTCAAAACAGGTTAACTACAATTTACGTAATTCGTATCATGTGCAACGATTAATTAAAACAAACCCAATATACTTAAAACATCTTATCATTATCTTTCACGCATGCAACTCGCAATCACAATATTCTACAACCCGAGAATTTATTTGTGCCGTAGTAAACATTGCAATAGAATTCTGTATTTAACTACGTATAAAATAAATACCTATTATGTATGTATGAATTTATGACTATGGCTATTATGTATGTATTATGTGTACATACAACCATCGACTCTTTTCATTATCTACAAACAGTTAAAGTATGCACTCACATAAAATGTGTGTATGTCATTCTATTCTTATCTACGTCGTCTCCGTAGCTTGTTGCTCCATCTTTTCACTGATGACAAAAGCAAACATTCTGTGAAGCAACTTGTACATTAAAAATTGAAATGAATGTCATGTCTTGATATTTTTCTCACGCCAGCACTCACTATGTATATATATGCGACATTCTATATTTCAACCATTTCGTCTACTCGTTAAACCTTTCTTGTGAAATGAAATACCTTTTTGATCAATCAACATGAGTCATAAAACAAATGAGATAAATACTTTGAATAGAATATTCTAGTTTTCAGATAAAAGCACACATTATTGTATGAAAATATATGACAAAATTAACACAAATAAATGTAGCACATTTTAATATAAACAGTCAATTCATGTAAATAGAAAGATTGTCGCTCGATGTGCTAAAATTACTGTCCCCCATCATTTAAATGATTTATTTAGTCACCGATATCGTTATAAATGAACGAGTCAGCGTGCCAACGGGGAATAATATTGAAAATGTTAATGATGTTTGGAAAATATATATTTAAAGCTTTAAATTAACTTGACATTTGTCATTGATGAGACTTTCGTATGTACGAGATTTAATCAAAGATTAAAGTTACAATGCAATGGAATCGGGCGTATTCTTTCTTTATCTTTGTGTTTGCGCCATTTATTGTAGAAAAGCGTACAACTGGAGTTGTAAAAAGAAAATAACATAACGATCCTTACCTGAACTTTATCCCTTCCTCCGCTGCTATCACTCCTCTTCTTTTTCTGCTTTGGAACGGAAGCCGTAGTTGTTGGTTGAATAACTACCGCACGTTTCTCCGAAGCCGCATCACATTCGTTCCACATTGGTATGGGGGAAGTTGACGTTGACGTGGAGGTAGTCGTGGCGGCAGCTACCATCTTTTGCTTCTTCTTTGGATTCGGACTCTTAACAATTTTCTCCTTGCTTTTCCCCACGGTGGAGGTAGACATGTCGGTGGTGGTAGGGGTGGCGGTGACGGCAGTAGAGGAGTTTGTAGAGGCGGCATTAGTGCTAGACCGCCTGCTTCCTGCTTTCCCCTGTGTTGCTGCTTCCGCCGTCGTTTTCTCCTTTTTCTTCAACGCTGGCGTACTTCCACTTTGTCCGCTTATTTGTGTGGATGTTCCTACACTAATTAGGGTATTCACCGTTGCTGTTTGAGTATCTCTACTGCTACTCTTTGTGCTCGAAACGCTTTCTCTCCGACTACTTGCTGCTGTGGAGCTGCTGCTGCTTGCTTGATCAGTCGATTTCCGCTGTTTCTTTTCACTTTTCACAGAGACCGGATTGCTTTTAAATGTCTTGGGCTCTGGTATTATTTCAGGTGGCGTGGGAGATGTGGAGGTGGATACGGAACAGACATGCACCGCTGCCACATCCTTCTTCTTCTTGGGTGATGACGATGATGATGATGAGTCAGAGCTTTTGTTACTTGTTGATGTACCTGTACTGCTAGTAAGAGTGGATGTTGACGTCGAACAAGAAGAACTGGCTGGTTTAACGTCTTGTACTGTGGTGGATCCTGTTCCTGTAGCACCCTTGCTTGTCAATTCATCTGTGGAAGTAGATGTCGACGAAGTGGACTTTGTTTTTTGTTGGGGGGTTGTAGCCGTGGTTGTGGAGGTGGATGTCGATGAAGAGGAACTAGGTTGCGGTGCTGGACTTCGCTGCTTTTTCTCTGAAGGTTCAAAGCTAAAGCTAGCTTCCAAGATTGCTTTCGCGTTTAGAGATGCCATACGTTTTACTTTGATTTTTGTCTTGGGCTTTGCCTTCGGTTTTACCTTGACCACTTTACTGGGTTTCGTTTTAGCTGACGTCATTCCTACCTTTTTCCTTTTCTCCTTCGTAGATGCTGACGTTGTCGATGACATTTCTTTGGCTTTGCTACTTGAAGAGGATGACTTGTTTATTGAGGATTTTTCTACCTTTTTCACCACAGTCTTTTTCTTTGAGGCAACTATTGAGGCTACAGCTTTCTTTGCAACTTTCTTTGCCACATCTTTACTGAACTTTTTCTGAACAGTCCCCTTCTTATTCTTTACAACAGCATTCTTTTTATCTGTCACTCTCGCAACCTTCTGAGGAGGGGGAGACTCTGAGTCACTTTTGGAACGCTTTCTGGTCCTAACTTTCTCTGAGTCGGGGCTCCTCAGTCTAGTACTTGGACTAGAGGACCTGTCTTTCCTTAAATCTCTTGATTTCCTCTTGTTTATAGCTACTTTCTTCTTGGCAGCTGAGCTAGCTCTCGTTGACTTTTCTCCGTCAGAAGAGGAAGGCGATGAGGTGGAAGAGGAGGTTGTGGTAAAAGATGAGGATGAGGATGACGAGGCGAACCGTTTCTTTTGTGGTGCTACTTTGGCTTTGGACAATGCTGTACCTTTCCCCATAGTTCCTTTCCCAGTGCCTGCTTTCCCCTTCTTTGTGTTGGCGCTACCACTAGCTTTCTCCTTATTTTTCCCACCTTTCGTTTCTACCACTGGACTGGAGGATCTTTTCTCCTGCGTTTTCTTACCAGTCGATGCCACCTTTTGTTGTTTAGGAGTCCCCTTCTTTGGAGTTGTCGAAGAGCTATTGCCATCTTTGCCACCTTTTGATGTAGTTGTTGATTTACTTGGTGTTTTGTTTGATTCCTTTCCTTTGCCTTGTTTCCCTTTTGGTGTGGCAGAACTTTTACCTGCTGCTTTCTTTAATGCTTTCATAGAGGAAATCCCCTCAACTAGACCAGCTCCTAGAGAAGTCTTGGACTTTCTCTGGAATGTTGATGTTGAGATCTTTGAGGGGGTCTGTTGTACGACCTTTTTTGCTACTGACTTGGTTTTCCCCATGTTTTCTGGGATGTTTTAATGCCTTGTTTCGTCTTCAAACACAAAGCTATTGTAAGGCAAAGAAATGTTCTTTGCTATTTTGGATTGATTTTTAAGTAAACATGATTTGTAAGATTCGTCGAGGTAATTTGTTTTAGCTGAATGTCTACTGGTTTGAGACATTATATTACGTTGTAACTGCTTCTCTGTACATGTTTCAAGGGGTTCAGTTTCAACAGTAGTTTTTCACCTTTGGGATATCCTGGAAAGTGAAAAGTTTAATATGGCTGTAGTTATGCTACAAACAAATATGATATGTAACACTAGATTACTAGTTTCATATTTAAGATTATTAACAAAAAATGACGAAATGTTAAAGTATCTGTATAATTGTTGCTTATATGTATGTGAAGTATAATTATTGTTTGTTGGTCAATTTGAATCTTCTTAATGGGACATGAAACTAATATATTGAATAAGAAATATAGACCACTTAATGGCCATTTACCTGATTTGGGCCTAACATTAAATTTGATTCAATGAGTATGTAGTAATAATTGCATGAACGAATGAATAAACTTTATTGTTGCTACTACGAAGTACATATCTATCACGATTTTGTATTTTCTCTCAATGTCATAAAAGCACACATTACTGCATGAAAATATATGACAAAATTAGCACAAATAAATGTAGCACATTTTAGTATAAACAGTCAATTCATGTAAATAGAAAGATTGTCGCTCGGTGTGCTAAAATTACTGTCCCCCATCATTTAAATGATTTATTTAGTCACTGATATCGTTATAAATGAACGAGTCAGCGTGCCAACGGGGAATAAAATTAAAATATTAATCATGATTTGAAAATGAAATATATTTAAAGCGTTGAATTAACTCGACATTTGTCATTGATGAGACTTACGTGTATACAATTTAATCAGAGATTAAAGTTACAATGAAATAAAAACGGACGTAGTTAATTCTATGGGTATGGTGCTATGTTGTAATAATTGCATAAACGAATGAGTAAACTTTATTATCGCTACTAAAAAACACATCTATCATGATTTTGTGTTTTCTCTCAAAGTCTTTTACAACAACTAATAACACTACTTTCTAAGCGTTAACTTTTTATCTGTAAAATTGTATAAGTAGATACAGTATGAACTGGTGAAAGCTGAATTCAACAATGATTAAACCAATTCGATATACGTTCGAGATTGTACCTCAATACTTGAAACCCACTAAGTATGCATGCACGAGATTATAAACCTTCAAAGTTTTATATGTTCCTTAGTTAATTTAATTGAAAATGTTCAAATAGTTTACAGAATTTTCTTGGAAGATTCGCCGTGCTTTTTGAAAGGCAAAGTTCTATTCAAATAATCTACTTTACAGCACAGTCCGACCAACCAATGCACCTTTTTATAAAATGGTAAAACTAAGCAATCACAATATTCGTTCATTCTTTCCTCAACCAACTCAATTGCAATATTACAAAGCTAACTTACAAAAACGACTATTCAGAACAGTAGTAGGAATGAGTAAGCCAATTTATGCTTATTTAAATTATATGGCCATCTATCCACAAACGTGCTACTCTTTAACAAGTTATCTAGCTGGCGATTTTCAAAATACAACAATAATTCATGATGATATTGACATATGTATTTATTTATATAGAGAATTCTCCCAACTTACCGACTTACGATCCCCGAATCCTCCCACCCAAGTTCACGAATATAATTTCACTCAACAGTGTAGTAAATATAAAAACAAAATGTGCATGGAAGTATCTTTGAATGATTACACAAAATAAAAATCCGCGTTTCTACATTTTGCTCAAGGTTTCTGTTTACAACAAAAGATTATACTCTTTTTGATCACTGGTTTGTCCTTCACCACAATTTAGGATCATTTCCGCGTTTTTATTCATTTACATACTTTTCACCCGGAAAAATTTTGCTCTTATTTGATTTTTTTCTTCTTCTTCTTTTCTTCACTAGAGTCAAGCTTGCTATACAATTTTATTTTCTCACTTGTTGTTTTCACAGATTCTAAATCCACCAACTATATGTGATATACGATGTACACAAGTGTTAAAATCTCTTTCTCTGCTCAAAAAATATTAAGTAATAATACAACAGTAAATCTGGAAATATATTTATATATTTTGTTTGTAAGAAAAAATTGGTCAGCTTACAACACACTAAAGTTGCTTTTTGTAATACAATAATAATAATAATTCTTACTCTAATAATAACTGTACCGAATTTTACATTTAGTTAGTTTTATACTATAATATATAATAATATAAGAATAAAATTTTATATTTTTTCTCGCGTTTATCGTACTAGTAGTAGTTGTAGTAGTATTACAAGTAATTTCACATTTTTCTCTCTGATTCTGAATCCGAAGAGAAGAAGGCTACTGGCTTATACACGACGAAGATGGCTATGCCATATAGATTGTACTTGTGTGTGTTTTGTACCAACATAACCATTGACCATGGTGAAGACTCCTTTGAGGAGTAAGTTTTTAGCAGTAAAAGAAGGAATATTAACCCCTACACACAAAACATGATACACACACACCAAAAAATAGGTATATGTATGTATATATACTTTTTCTGCTGCTGCCACCAAACCAGCACTGTTATTTTGTGTAAGTGTCTGTGTGTTTCAAATCAAGTTTATAGCAGTACCAGAACCAGGGAAGAAGCTGCCGAGTTGAACTTGCTTCTCTCTTTCAACTCAACCCTGAGCTTATATAACTTTTTTTTTCAATTCTTATTTTCCGTCTTCTTCACTCGCTCCCTCATTGTCAGTATGCTTATTAATGAAGGCAAAGGAATTGGATCCCTATCGGACCAGTAGTAGTAGTAGTGGTAGTACTTGATGATGTTGCGAGATGCCCATAGAACTGTTATATTATGTGATGTTGCTGATGATGACGATTTCCTTCGCATTTTAATCCCTAAAAAGTCAGTGCCCAAAAGTAAAGTACTTAGGTATACATACTTTTAAGCATAGCAGTGTATGGAGGAGAGGTATATATACACCATGCCGTACGTACCACCACTATGATCATCATCATCATCATACCACACACTTTACACAGTAGTAGTGGTGGTGCAAGTGAGACACGTACGCAATTCTCCACCACTACTCCACTCCACTCTTTTTTCTACTCTACAAGAGCAAGTTAAAGTCTTTTCTCGCCTTCTTATTCTTCCTATCCTACAAAATATTGTTGGACACACGGATACATAATATTAATATAGTACTACATCACCACCACATTGCAAAACAGAAAAGGTATGGAATAAGAAATGGATAAACTAACTGTGTTGTATAGTAGCAAAAAGCAATACGGCTGCTGCTGTTCCTGGCTTGATGATGATGATGATGATGACGATTATTATTATTATATTATTATTATTATTATGATACAAAAACGGAGAATAGTATAGTTACCAATGTGTGTTCTGCGATATATATTCATGCTGCGTGTAATAATGTGTACACACACACACCACAGATATATATAAGTAGTTTTTATATTATCTTATAACTTGCTACAAAATGTTCCATACAATACCATGCAATGCGAGAGAAAAAGAGCTACACAAAATTATATGCATGTATATGTGGACATGGACAGGGAGATAGAGAGATATAGGTAGAAAGAGAAGTGATGAGACAACAAAACATGAGCCAGAGAAGCAAATGAGGAGATTGAAGAAAAGTACAAAGTTACCTTCTTTCCTTTCCTCGCCATATTATGTGTGGATGGGTAATTTTTGTACTACATGATGATTTATATAAAGCAGCCAAAAGCCTTTTCCCTTAAATATTGTTGAATGCATAAAGATTAAATATATTTACCTACCTATGTATCTGCGGGGATATGATGATGAAGATAATGTTCCTCCCGGTTCTGTCAATAGAAAATGGAATATAATTTTTCTCTCAAGTTATTATCCGCAAAACTTGTATTATATGAAGCATTTTTTTTGTGACTTGCAATTGAAAAGAATCGTCTACAGCAGAGTAGTATTATGCGATGTGGTAATAATCTTTGCTTTAGGATGAATTGAAGCCTTCAGCCTACCTGCTTTTTTTGTTGAAGGCTCCTGGTTTAATTCTCTAGATCCTTTGGCTTGGCTGTTGTTCCTTTTGGTATGGTAGTAGTGATGATGGTGATGATGATGATAATGCTCGCTTAACAATGTTCTTCGTCTCGTCTTTATAATGGAATATGGAGGAATAATATAAGAAATGTGGCATAAGATGTAGAGGCATTAGCATTAACACCATTACAACCACAGTTTCCTCGCTTTCCTTCTGCTGCTCCTGGTCCACTTTTAAATAATTGTAAAAAGAGAAGATGAATGAGCGGTGTAGCAGCAGGATGCAAGACACGAGAATATTACGTACAACATTATTATAGTACACTTTGGGCTATTATATGCCGACTCTCATGTTCTGTTTCTTTTACACTGCAATTAATTAACATTAATATGGCTGCGTCTGCGTGCATGCTTTAAAATTAAAAGCCTAATGGATTTAATGAATTTTTAATTTTTCTGGTTGATAAATAAAAAAAATCTTATGTTATAAAAAAAATCCTTCCAAAAGGAACAATAAAATCCATTCGAAATATTTATTACGTAAACAGATTAGGGGCTAAGTGAGCAAAGAGGGCAAAGATATGTATACTAGGACGTATGTATGCACTCTGTTTTTTATCTTAATTTTTTCCTAGAAAAAATTCCGTTGCGCTTCCTCTTTCTTGAGCACAAGTTACAATAGTGCATGATATAATTAATGTTTTGGGTTTGGACATAAAATAAAAATAACATACTAGGAAAACATTTTACTGTTATGTACCTTAAATGCACATGTATTTATGTACTTGGGTTTTGTTACACAAATTAAACAAAATATAAATATGTTTCACGCTGCACGTCGTTTTGCAGACGAAGGGATAAAATTGGCGAAACTGAGTAAAAAGGTGAATCTCCGATCAAATAAGCAGCCAAGAAGAAAACCTGTAATGAATTACAAAAAATTTTGTGAAAAACTAGAGATGGAAAACTCTTATATGAAAATTTTCACCGGCTTTTTTACTCTTATAGAAATACCTTTTTTACATTAACATTACCTAATTTTTTGGCTCGGAAATATTTTTTGACAAATAATTATAGTTGCATATATATATAATAATAATCAAGAGTGAAAGCTTCTTGATGTAATTATTGTAAATTAGAAGAAATTGTTATTAAAGACGCAACATCTCCCAAGTTTATGTCAACGGACAACCTTAAATTGTTAAAATGCCAGCATATGGCTGCGTCATATTATAGAGACAATGCATAACGTTTTTGAGCATACGTGAAGTGACATTAAATTAGCTACTAATTAACAATTATTATTATAATCGTAAGACATGTGTAGCATAAGAATATAAAACTTGTACGTAAAAATTGAAGAATACTGCGTCGGAGAAAATTGGTGAAAGTGATTTTTCTGTATTTGTGCTGAATTCATTTTCTTAATTAAAACGTACTTTACACACACTGACTTAAGTGACTTTTGTGCAAAGTGATTGTTGAAAACAGTTGTCAAAAAGTTTTGTAAAATTTGTTACATTTTCATTTATTTGGTTTGTCTTCATATGTTGCTGGTACTTCAACTCAGGGAAAGCATCAAAAGCACACCACTAAAAAGCATGCCCGTGAACAATGTGTAGGGAAAGCACGGCCTTTTCCTGTCTACTGACCAATGAAATGCTGGACCTGTTTGCAGATAAACACGCCTTCTCCAGTTGTCTTTTTTATGATGTGTGCTTCGTCCGTTGAACATGGACAGGATTGAGAGTCATGTGTAAGCAATGTAGCTAGTAGTAGTTGTGAGGTTGTTGCTTGTTATATGCCTCAAACGATATATGGCGTGGGGTGAATAGGGACACGTATTTACATTTTTTTTGCATGTTATATTGGGTTGGGATTGGAAGTTGGAATGCTACAATTTATGTATATAAACCTACTATGTTCGGCATACATATGTACATCTTACTGAGTCATAGAGAGCCCAACAGCAGGGCTAAATTCAATCCCATTTGTTGACAGTGATTCTGCAAAAATAAACAGAGTTGAAGTTACTTGCATGAAATGAAAAGTGAATGCAAAGCACAAGCAGTAAAGGAGATCGGAGTTGGACGTCAAAAGATATTCATTCATTAAAATTTGAAGCTGAAATTAATTACAGTGGGGATTTAATCGTTAACAACTTAGTTGCAGTTAATCTAAACGGTACGTAAAGACATATTTCGAATGTGTAAAGTGTAAATATTCATTATAGTGCGCAAAGTCTGGCATTGTTTTTCAGAACGTCAGCTGAGATGGGAAAAGTTATTTATGCGTTTATTGATGTTGTGTTATTTTGTTGATTATCTTTAGAAACCGAAATGGCGGCCGTTGCAGCAATGCCAGGAACAGCTAGTGGCCCTACTGGTGACCCGGTAAGGGAAAGGGCTATAGCAGAATACAAGAGGAAAGTTGCAGAGCATAGAGATATTGAAGTGAAACTTAAAGATAGTAAGTTGTAGATAAAAGAAACACGGCGAAGCAGCTTATGGAACATGGCGTTGTTTCAGTTTGTTGATAATTATTTATAATTTATGCTTTTGATATGCTCCAACAGTGAGAGATCAACTGAAGGAATTGACAAAGCAGTACGATAAGTCTGAGAATGATTTGAAAGCCTTACAAAGTGTTGGACAGGTGAATAAATAGCTTTATTTGCGTCGTATGTACTAGCTTAATTTGTTTGAAGTTGTACATTGTGGATTTTGATAACTCGTTAGATTGTTGGAGAAGTGTTGAAGCAGCTCACTGATGATAAGTTTATCGTGAAAGCAACAAATGGACCTCGCTATGTAGTTGGGTGCCGTCGTCAGTTGGACAAAACAAAGCTAAAAAGTGGCACTCGAGTCGCATTGGATATGACAACTTTAACAATCATGCGGTATCTTCCACGTGAAGTAGATCCCTTGGTTTACAATATGAGTCATGAGGATCCAGGAAATGTATCATACCAGGCTATTGGAGGTACTTTCTGAACAAATTCGGGAATTGAGAGAGGTAAATAAATATTTTTTAGAACAAAACCACAAATGCATTTATAATTTATGGATAAACACATTATATAAACACAATTTATTCGTAATTATCAGGTGATTGAATTACCGTTGCTAAATCCAGAGTTGTTTCAACGTGTGGGGATTACACCACCAAAGGGATGTTTGTTATATGGACCACCAGGTACATTACATAATGTTTCTGTTTTTCCGACCAATGCATAAATATTATTCAGAAGGCTGTGCAATACATTGTAATTCATTTTACAAATTCAATTTAATAAACAATTCTTATCCGTTGGTTTATTAAATTATCTGAAAATGCTCGTTTCATTTCATACTAAATGTACAGGTAATTTGTAATTTAATTTGTGCAGGTAAAAATGATTATGGCGACAAATCGTCCGGATACTTTGGACCCTGCTCTTCTTCGCCCAGGAAGATTGGACAGAAAGATTGAAATCCCACTTCCAAATGAACAAGCTCGTCTGGAAATCTTGAAAATTCATGCTGAATCTATTTCGAAACATGGAGAACTGGGTATGCTAAAGAAAATTACACCACACAATTTGTAAATGAGCAGTAGTGGAGTAAATTGTATAAATGTGATTTCTCTTATTTAAGATTACGAGGCTGTTGTCAAACTCTCGGATGGTTTCAATGGTGCAGACTTGAGAAATATTTGTACGGAAGCTGGTTTATTTGCCATTAGGGCAGAAAGAGACTACGTTGTACAGGAAGACTTTATGAAAGCCGCTAGAAAATTATCTGATAACAAGAAGTTGGAATCTAAGCTCGATTATAAGCCAGTTTAATTTCGGATTCTTTTAAATAACTTAATTTTATAAGTCTCTCCTGTTTAAGTTTCTCTATACAAACCTCAGCATATTTAATTTGGGTTAGGAAGAAATAATAAAAACATGAAATTGGCGACATAATAACTTGTAATTATTGTATGTATATGTTCAATAAACGTTCTTTTTCAAATACATAGGTAGCTGCTATTTTACTTTATCGCGAGTAGCATTGAATTAAGATTACAAATGATTTAGGTTGGTTACTTCCAATTTAGTAATTTTGTAGCGTTTCGTAATGGAACGAGATTCCACAACATACATACCACCGCATTTTTGTTCACAAAGATGTTATTCATTTACTTCAACTGGGTACCGGTGGGCCAGCGGTAAAATGGCATTGATTAGTCGTGAAAAATAATCAACCAAGTCTGGAATAATTTGTTGTGGTGTTGGAAGGGTAAGTGAAAAATCGTCCACCAAGGGAGATTCTTGTTCCATCTAATAATGTATATAACAATTTGCATAAAGTATTATAGGAACAACAACTACGGTAAGCTTCTAATCCAACTAATAATAGTTCAAAGAAAATATCTTACAAAATATGTTGATCGGGAAACATCTCCCCTTTTTACACGTTCGTGGGTACGTTTTAATGTCGTAAACGCCGTATTCATCATTTGATTGATCCCAGAGAAGACTAATGATTCCACACTGGGATTCATACTTCCGAATCTCTCAACACCCCATGACGTGATCTATATTGTATGTACACATTAAATATCATTTTGTCTTTAATGAAGATTTTAGACGATTTGAAACTTTCGTTTGCATAAATATGGAAACAAAATTACGTACATTATCGGAATATGGAAGATGACAATACACAAGGTCTTGAAACACCAACCCGTACCCAATACCAATGTCTGTGAACTGACTGCTACCCATCAATACAAGCTTCCTCAGCCCCTTCAAATCAGACAGCGGCCGACCAGTTACTTTCTCCGACTTCCATATATTCTGATTAATACCTCTTGCATGATATTTTTGAAGTTTGAACATCATATGGCAGTGTTTCTCGGGAATGCCGGTTATACCATAATCCGTTAAATTTTCTGAACAGCCAATTATCAAGGTTCTCAATTTTTGCAAATGCTTCACACAAGCTTGTAAATCATCGTCCTTCATCACCGGCTCACCTAAATCAGAACCCATTTCCAAAGTCGTTAAATTAGGTAAGCACTTTGCCAAACTTGTAAAATTTTCAGGGCTTTCTATCGCCATAAGGGAAAGTTCTTCAATGTTCTTCATTCTATCCAGATTTTGTTGCGAAGGTTTACTGTTCCGTGTAACCATTGTTCTGGAGGGACGTTGAGGTTTGCTGGTGATTTTTAGTTGTGCACTGACAACAGATAGTTTCCATTCGGATGTTTGAGGCGAGCTTACTGTGGGGTGACTTTGATTTCCGGTGTAATAGTTGAAAATATCCCAACACGGTGTGGTGTCCCCACAACAAGAGCATCCGACTTTCACCTTTCTCAAATTCGGGAAGAGATGTAGAAAATCTTGTGGTAAAAAACCGGTACAGGGAATAATCAGCTCTTCTAGGTTACTAGCGCATGGGAGTCGTTGCAATACTGATTTAAACGCACTACTCTCAACGTCCGGAAACTCGATGCAAGGCAAACCAAGCTTTTTCAGATTTACTTGACTCGCCAGAAATCCTTGAAATGATGTTGCAAACAGTTGCATTGTTTTCGGTACTACCTTTTCACTTTTCATGGTCATTGCCACGTTGCATTTAGGCATATCGCCCGGCTGGTGTATCCAACAACCAAGTGTTGGAGAAAGTTGAAACTCTTTCAAATCTAAAACAGCACATGACCCAAAAGCCTCCAATTCCTTGCTCAAATTACATCCTATTAGATCCAAGGTAGGTTCATGCTGAATGTCCAAATTTAATACTTTTAGATTCGCAGCGCTCAAGGTAAGTAGCTCTTTAAGTTTTTGACAAAAGTCAAAGCAGTCTAATCTCATATCATCTGTCACGATCCTACGTGGAGGATAGTAGGCAATCTTCAGAGTGGTAAGATTTCCGTTGGAGTAACCCACAAACTTTTCTAATATTTTGGTGATGTTATTCAAATTCTTTGTTTCGTAAATTTCTAGTCCTTTCACGGCAGATACAACATTTCCTGCGGTGAACTCATCGAATTCAGTGAGATCAGTAGTGGAATTGGGGGAATGTGCGATATGACAGTTGGAAATGATAAGATTTTTCAGTAGAACACATTTCACTAAAATTCTTTTCAAGGTTTGCCATAAAATGTAACTGTTTTTCAGTTCCAGGCTTGACAAACTTGTCAAAAACCTGGATCTTGGGAAGTATTTTTCGTTGTCACTGTTCCGAATTGCAAATGTTTGGGGATCTTTGTAGTAGTAGTAGTCAAAGTACTGCAGGCGGCCGTGTCGAAAGGGCAAATAGGCAAGCATGAGGGGATCATTATTGTAAAGCGTGGTGTCCGTTATCACATTATACGATTTCGGAATGTTGGCAACAAAGACAGTAGAGTCAAGGAATGATTCATCATTGGAAATTAGGTCGTTCCAATGTATTTGGACAGCGCGACATTGTAGCAAGTCAGAATGGTTAAGATTGCGGAATATTCGCATTAATATTTTGTCCTGCATTTAATATAAAAATCTTTTATTAAGGAAACCAAATCAAAGAATGAAATTAGTTGCATTTCAAGTATTAAATACCTTCAGACAATTTATCAGACAATTTGGATGTTTCAATTTGCAGCTTACATCTAAATGATTTGTATTGCAACAAATTATAGACTTGCTGCATTGTTGACAAGCATTAGTGCATGGGTAGTTGTAGTTAACTCCTGCAGAAAGATGAGCTGATTTTGAATTGACCAGAATTGGTTTTCGAAGTTTTAAACCAGGCGGAGAATGTCGTTGTTTGTTTAGAAGCGATGAGGTTTTATTGCTTTTGCCGATAAAATTCTGGAGATATGAAGCAGTTTGTCCGGTACTACTAATTGCATTGCTGCTGGAAATCGGCATTTCCTTGGTGTGAGTATTGGCATTGGTAATGGTACTGGTACTGTGTTGATGATGGTGACCGTTACATCCGGCATGATTACTACTGCAACATAAGTTTACGTCAAATTTTACCGACTGGGGAGGCTTCTTCACTAAGGAGGAAGTTGTATGCTTTTTATGGTGTCCCAGGGTGTTATCATTCGCTGGAGATACATGTGCCATTGTTTTAATTATTGAATATGCGTGTAAAATTGACGTGAATTTTGATGATTAGTTCAACATGTGGGGTTTAATAAAATATATGGACTGCGAATAAAATTTAAAAATTGTTTTATATGAAATGTGATTTTTGTTTGAATTGAAAAAAAAAAGAAAAAATGCAGTTATTGTATTAGTATTTTTATTATTATAACTGATGTAGGTATTTATATTTTTGTATATTTGCGTTTCTAGGTGTTTGGCATAACTGAACTCAAAATCCGTTGTAGCGTTGAGTTTGAGGTGAAAGCCTGTGTACATGAATCCATTTGAGCTACATGCAGGGTGCAGACTGCAGAGTGCATTACTCATGTATCTCATAACAAAAAGTTGCATAGGACAAAATGAATGTTGTGGTAAAAATCTCAATCTGAACAAAATATTTATAAATGAAATGGTAATAAAGCCATAAAATAAAAGTTATAATAATTTATTGTTGACCGAATATGTGTACAAGAATGTATGTCCTTTAGTATTTTGTATAAAATAAAATAGAATTATCACAGGGGCAGAAATATGCACAATATAATAATTGGAACTGTTGATCATAAACATCTTTGCAGAGGAACCCAATATTCAACCGCGAGAATGGGTACGCTGGTTAGGTTGTCTACGAATCGGGGTGTTAAATCCATGATGATCGGGCCTACCTTGATTAGCTCCTTCACGGAGACCATTAGAAGGTCCAGGTGCAGATCGCCTTACACGTTCCAGTGGAGTGACTGGAAGAACAAAGGCGAAATTTTCTTCAACTAGAAAAAAGAAAAAATAAGACTATAAAGGGCATGATTGTAAAATATATCCGTGTATCTAATATAACGTCGTTAATTTTTAAAATATACTTTAAACTCAACAGTAATTGAATTGTTTAAATAAATCAAACCTTTAGTTGCATTCGCACTAAAAATGACTGCCCCTGCAATGATGACGATGATGAATGGCACTATTTGATTCATTTTGTTGAATTGAACGCTTTGACTTTCATACGTAAGGATTTTTGGCAGATAAAAGATTTGCCGTAGAGAAAAATCGTTCAAGAAAATATTACTGAGGGAAATATGTATAAGACAAGTCCTTTAAAGTATTAAAAACCTTTCAACGACGCAATAATATAATGACTGATGATAATCGATTCAATTTACACGCACTTTATATAGACTTTCAACATCAGAAGAGAGTCTTTTCAAGAGACTGGAGATGATATGTTTTCAAACCGTGATTGACGCACAAAAAAAGAATAGTACCAAAATATAACTTAGCTGTTATGTAAAATATATTACATATTGTATGTTACGTATTCATGTTTGATTTAAAAAAAAACTTTATTCATTATGTACCTGTTCCATGTGATTGCACATTTAACGTATTTTGCCTTATGATTAACATCATTATTTTAGAGCAAAAAACGCGGCTCATCATTATCATCACGAATAACCAAGAATTCCATGAATCTTTAAAAGTCAAGAGCATGCAAGTAAGTGCTTGATATGATAAAAAGCGCGCAAAATATGTAAAGAAAAATAATATGATGCATTTCCTTTCTTGAACTAGTTTACACCAGGAAAAAAAAGATTTCATGTATTTTGTATTATCGCAACAAAAAAATGAGTTTTTGCATCTCTCACTAAAATACTTAATCAATAAAGGAGGGCGATAATGAATGAACAGGTTATCTACCTAGCACATGAGAAATTGTCAATTTATAAAAACAATGTCGAGCTTTTTCTAATTACTAATTACAAACAGCGATGAACAACAAAATTCTTGTTTGATTGTTAGTCATTCAGATGAATACATAGGTATACATATGTGCATACATAATGTACCTATACAATCTTACAGTCACCCACCACTATACCACCATGAATGACGTACAAATATAAATTTCCTTTTTTTAACTCAAGCTCTAGCTGACCATGGTTCAGTGGATCCTGACGAAATAAGAGAATAAAATGCACGTACTCGCATACTTCCTTCTGAGTTTCAATTACATATTACGTATGAATAATAGGGTTATTAAATTAAAATGCCTATTTTGCATTATATATATTCATTTATGAGTAATTGTTCAACAGCGCATGATCTTGAGTCATGGTCACATTCTTCGCATCGTGCTGGATAAGATAAAGGTGGATAAAATATAATAGAATTAGATAAGTTATTGCAAAATGATTTACATAATGATTTTGCCTAGTACAACATGTTGAATAACGTTTTTAGTTATTGATAAATTATCTATCTGTCTTACATTACCCCCACCAACACAACCCTCATTCATAATATACAAAATACACGCATGTTCTTGATGTTCTGTTATGACTAGCATATAGATTTCAATGAATATATGTAATTTTTTGTAAAATTACCCTTGACTTTCATTGATTTATCAGTCAATGCCATCAGAACAACTCATCCAATCCATTCTTAAACATATTTCTTTCATACTATATCTCATGAAAATGATCATGGGATTTTTATCATTTCCTGTAAAACATTATTTGTAAGCAAACTAGGAACAACTTCTTATATAACCCTTACTCCAGCTCCAAAATATACACCCAAAAATGTATGTGCAACGATGAACAACGAAAATGCAAAAAACAAAATGTTAAATGGAACGTGCATTAAGCCAACAAAACAATGCATATTATTTGATTGATAAATTATTTTAAACATAATGGGTAACGATTCATTGTCTTTTTTAGACACATTAAAAGCATTTTAACGACATGTGACGACTGTTCAAACGATTATTCTGCGTATAGAAAACCGCCGTGACGTACCTGTTGAATGCTGGTAATATGTAGGTTGATATTCTATATCACACTTTCACGCTATTNCATTAAAAGCATTTTAACGACATGTGACGACTGTTCAAACGATTATTCTGCGTATAGAAAACCGCCGTGACGTACCTGTTGAATGCTGGTAATATGTAGGTTGATATTCTATATCACACTTTCACGCTATTTCGCCAAGCTAGACAAAAAGGACATATCTACATGTTATGCTTTGTGTAATATTATCAGCTTGAACCGGGATTTATTTCTAAGCCTATTTTATGCCATTTGTTAGAATTTAAAACATTCCGTTTAAAACTATTAGATGATTGTGTTTCAATTTTGTTAAAAATCATTATGAAAGTAAAAGATATTTTCAAGTATAAAATCGCCAATCCCCTTTCTTTCTCCAGGCGTGATTCCCGAAACAGACGGGAACGTCATGAATTCCGTCGATTAGACTCCTCAGACATTCCCGACGTCCATTTTAAGCGTAATACACAAAGTGGAAATTCAAATGAATCAACGCAACAAAAGTTGATCTCCATTGAATTGGACAATTTGAAAGGGACAACTTCAATGACTACTGATGCCAGTTCCTCAAGCGGATTGAGGAGGCAACGTGAATCCACTCAAATTTCAAATGAAGAGAATCTCACCACTCATACCGATCAAAGGGTCGACCCGTTTGAAATATTTAACGTTTATAATCCAACATCAGAAGAATTGTCAAGTAATCATCAGGATGATTGGGATGATGTGTTCCCATTTACGTTATCTAATGTGAAGTTAAAATTTCGGGAAATAATTTCGGCAGGGGATAGAGTTACGGAAGGTGGTGGGTTGCCAGAGGATAATGAAGAGATAACATTTTCTCCATTTTCTCCCTATCGGGAAGCAGCTAATCGGAAGAAAAAATGTTGCTGGAATTTGTGTTACGTGCCAGGAATACCTCATGCAGTTTTCTTATTCATAACGCTGTGAGTAGTTCATGTAGACATATAAGGTTTAAGACTTGCAATACAAATATAAGATACCGATTTAAAGTAGAGTCCTTGTTTAAATTTTAGAATCACAATATTTTGTGCCATCTTTGTCACCATATATGTTGTTAGCCGAGACAGGAATACTGTTATTCTGCAGAGTATCAGTGATCTCGACCTGGAAATTGTATCGAGAAATGAATGGCTTCTACCGGGTAAAATAATTTAAAATGTTTTCCTCGCCTGGACCGAAATTAATTTCATTAATTTTTTTAGATATTGAGTCAAAACAACAAAGGAACCTATCCAAGACCCAACTTGAACTTGAGAAGTTCCGGTCATTAAATTTGGATATGCACAATAACTCCAGAAACAAGAAACTTGATGCTGGATTTTTAATCCTGAAAGGTCACTTAGCTAATAAGACAACAGTAGAGGAAATATTCCACGAAGCTGAAGTAGTTCTTAAAGAAAAATTGCATGCAAATAGGTTGAAAGTTACACCGCATTGATGCAGAAAAATCTTCCAATGATCTATTTTGAGTGCAAATGATCTAACCCTTTTATATTATCTGATTTTGATATATGCAGTACAGAGTTGGAAATTCTTTCATGGAAAGGAATAGCTACCAAACTTGCTATGAAAGAATTGACGAAAAGGTATATATGCACTGCATATTATGCAGTATATTAGCCGTGGCCTTTTAAATGTAATTTCGTGAAAATGATTACATTTTTTGTTTCCTCAAGGTTTAACATATCACAAAATAACCACTCCTTCGAAGGATTTTTTTCAGATAATCTCTGTCACAAGGAAATCAATCTCAACTGTAACAAAACTAGCTGGTACAGATCTATTAATGGATCTTGTAACAATGTCATTCATAAGACATGGGGATCTTCGTTGTCCCCATTTCGCAGAGTTATTAACCCTGTTGTTGAGAAAGCAGGTACTTTACTGAAGATTTTTTAATCGCCTTTTTAAGCTAAAACCTATAATTATTTCGCATTAATTTTGTAAAAGAAAAACAAGCACGGTTGCCGTTAGCTGAATCTGTTAGTGCAGCAGTGACCAAACAAACACCCGTGCCTGATCCAGAAGTGTCTGCGATTTTGCCGTTGTGGGGACTATTCGTTTTACATGATACTGTTAAGATGGCCGAGTCACCAGGTGCGTGCACGCTCATTGAACATTCATTGATTGATTATTTCCTTTGGTTCCTCTAATTATAAAAAAAGATGAATATTTTTTCTCTTAATTTTTTTATATAGTTGATTGCTGCAGCACAATAGTTAATCAAAGTAATCACAATCACGTACAACACGACGGAATACATGCGCATGCAAACAAAATCAAAGAGAAAGTTTGTAGTACAATCGAACCAGATCAAAGGTGCACTGCTGCCTCTTCATCTCCGGCCATTTTCCCGACTTGTAAAATCGGTATGAAGGAAAATTGACTGACGAGCAATTTTACTCCAAAAGAATTTAACTAATATGCAATATTCAAAACCAATATAATTGGTACATTTATTTCAAAGAGCCACGCACTTCTTTTAACTTGGCCACATCCTTCATTGATGCGTCCAACATTTACGGATCTTCAGAAGAAAAGACAACAAAGAGAAAGTTTGTGGTCCAATCGAACCAGATCAAAGGTGCACTGCTGCCTCTTCATCTCCGGCCATTTTCCCGACTTGTAAAATCGGTATGAAGGAAAATTGACTGAAGAGCAATTTTACTCCAAAAGAATTTATCTAATATGTACTACCAAAAACCAATATAATTGGCACATTTATTTTAAAGAGCCACGCACTTCTTTTAACTTGGCCACATCCTTCATTGATGCGTCCAACATTTACGGATCTTCAGAAGAAAAGACAAGCAAACTGAGATTGAGAAGGTTGGGGAGAATGAAAGTAACAGTTGCACAGCATACACGAGGCAAAGGATTTTTACCACTAGCAAAAGACCAAAACGAAACCTGTGTTATTAAACGGGAAAGATATGGGAAATTGTTTCTTATCTGGTAAACACAATTTTGTAATTGCAATTAAAATACATTTTTTTTAATTTTAAGAAACAAGTCAAATTTGATAAGATTCATGAAAATAATGGCAGGTGATGATGATGTAAATCAATTAAGTGCCTTAACCGCTCTAAACACAATATTTTTACGACAACACAATTGGATTGCATTTTGGTTAAATCGGCTGAATTCTCATTGGGATGACGAACGCATCTTTCAAGAGAGTAGACGTATATTGATTGCCCAAATTCAACACATCACGTACAACGAATTCCTACCCCAAATCCTTGGCAGTGAATTGATGAAGCTTAGTGGACTCCATTTGTACAATGATGGGTATTATGAGAATTACAACCCACAAGTGAATCCTTCCGTATCGGACGAATTTGCTGGAGCAGTGGGATATTTTTGGTACTCCATGGCTGTTGGAAAGCTTAAGTCAATTTGGAAAAAGGACAAAATTGTGAGGAAAGTGAAGTATCATATTGATGCACAGATATTGAGTCCCGAGTTTTTAGTAAAAGGAAGAGGTCACTTTGAGGCAATTTTGAGAGGTTTCATGAATTTAGCTGTCAACCGCGTTGGAGTACAGTTTGATGAACAGGTATGCAATTGAACTATGTTAATTTGTAACGGTGAAGGTGATGTGTCTACTATCTACTTTATCGACTTTACAGTTGCGATCGCTCTATGTAAAACCATTAAATGTGACTGTAGACATAATCAAAATGATATTGGAGAAAGGGCGGAATTTGGAACTTGCTCCGTACATAGAATGGAGAAAGGCTTACGGATTTCCAATAGTTAAAAGGTTTCAAGATATACAAGGTGATTGGTATCCGGGAGCTTATGCAACTATTACTAACGTTTACAAGTAGGTTGATAAAGTAATTTAGAGTAAATCATAATCTCTTAATTTTAATTTTATGATTTAAAAAAAATCTGAACCACATTTATACTACAGAACCGTGAGTCAAGTTGACCTATTCACAGGAATGCTTGCTGAAATTCCGATCCCATCTGCCAGAGTTGGTCCAACATTAGCATATCTTCTGACAGATCAATTCTTAAGGTTTAAAAGGGGCGATAGATTCTGGTACGAGAATAACGTCTACTTTCATCACTTTAGAGAAGGTATGCAATTAACTAGTGGAAAATTATTAATAAAACAACATGTGAAGTTTGAAATTTGATTTATGTTTAGCTCAACTAAAATCCATCCGACAAACAACACTTGCCCGAATCATTTGCGATAACACAGATCGGGACTTTGATCAAATCCAAAAGTGGCCCATGCTTCTTACGTCGCCCCAATCCAATCCTCTTTTGTCCTGTTCCGATTTACAGCAATTGCCGAATGTACAGCTTCAGCTGTGGATAACAGGACCTGAGCAAACAAGGGAATTTTTCAATGATTCTAACGACAGTGACATGGATCAGAGTGATACTTGGGATTTAGAAACTGAGGAGCTTGACGAAACACAATCAGACGATAACGACGATAACAAAGTAAGGATTGATTTGCAAGCCGTGAACAAAAAGACAGACTCCGCAGTACCGGGAACAAGTTCATCAAATGTGTCAAAAAATAAAAATTTGCATCTATATGTTTTGAATACGACAGGAATTGCTCCGAAAAATAATATTTCCGCAAAAATAGTACATAGTCATCTGGATCATAATATCAATTACGAACCAACATGATTGATTAGTGATTTTATGATTTTACGTTTCTTTAGATATACCGACAAGCTTCGTACAGTGTATTAATGTTCATTCTTTTCAAAAATAAAGTTTATAAAGTTGTTTAAATAAAGCAAATGTTCAATTTATGTATACTTCATTGTTGGTTTAAACAAAATTGGCAAAAAAAAAGTAAATACCAACAGCACCCGGGGTTCCCAGGCGGTCACCCATCCAAGTACTAACCGGGCCCGATGTTGCTTAACTTCAGTGATCGGACGAGAACTGGTGTGTTCAACATGGTAATGGCCGTTGGCGAAGGATGATGCTTAGTAAACTTGTTTTATTCAAACTTGCATAAAAAGTCAGCTTAAAAATATAGGCAGAGATGTGCTGCATGCATGTAGTGTAGTGTATTTTTTGTGGTTCATGCACACATGCTTACCCACAGCTGAGTTGCATTGAAAATTTACTGTAAATTAACAATTTTCGACATTTCTAGACATCAATATTCTTATAGAGGATTAAAAATATTTAATTAAAGTTTGTGCGGATAACAACGTATATTTTAACAATGAACCAGGCCTTTAGAAAGGCAATTCAATGTTGTTTTACACCGGCATACCACCGGATGGAAGTTAAAGCCAGTGTAATACTAGCTGCTCCATCGGTGTCAGGAGCCCTCTCATCAGGAATATTGGGTAATCCAACTGGTAAGGAGTAGTATATAGCAAATAGTGACATGGTTTAGTAGATTTTAATTTCAATTCCTTTTCAATATTTTTTGTTGTTGTAAACTGGTTTATCATTTTATGTGTTCGTTCTCTGAAAATTTATTTTATTTTAGGGCTACCAAATGTCGGAACAGTGGTACCTCACCGTACAATTAAAAAGTACGTACGGCAGTACAGACAAGCTTTAAGGGTTCGTCGCTTAAAGGAGACCTTTTTGTTCCCAGAAAGATATGCTAAGCCACAACCAAGAAGCTCTTTTTCAGATTGGTATGTATTATGTAAACAGAAACACTAATTTCGTTCCATGTTCGTTATACATGCATATATGGGACTCGTAAAACAAAACTTGTAAAAAAACTTGTTTTTAATCGCTTTTTTTTGTCATGATCATTACATTTATAGGAATTACAAAGCAGAATTATTCGCATTTGGAAGCCGACTAAGCGAGCAACTTAACGATAGCTTACTCCGGGAAGCCCTTACTGACCAATCGTATATACATAAAGAGCGCATCAAGCAGGAGGAACTTGGTATTGATACCGCAGCCTTGGATATTCGTAGTAATGAGGAGTTATCGGAACTGGGGGCTCAGTTAACAGAAGATGCTCTCTATAGGTTTTTACGAAAGGAAATTCCATTGTTTGCAGAAGAAGGCCACAGGTATAAATACCTTTAAGCGTCTCCTGCCAAAAGCACTTGAAAGCACCTGTTCACAGGTTTTTAAATTCGTCTTTTTACTTTTTGCAGGGCACTAGTAAAACACCTTACAAGTCTTGAAACCGTGTCTCACGTAGCCTCAAATCTGGGAATGAGAGATTTAATATTGTGTGAAGTAAGTATATACTTTAATCATTGATTGTGCACCAATATGAGTATTATTAAAAAATTGAAAAAATATTTTTTGTTTTGTTTCAAATAACAGGAATATCCACCATCTGAAGAAACGTTTTCAAGAGCCATGTTTGCTGTAATCGGAGCAGTTCAGAAGTCTTCTGGTGAAGAACGTGCCGAAAAGTTTGTTGTCGACTTTATTGCGTCACTACTTTGTGGGAAAGATATAAATGAAATTTGGGATGTCCCGAGACCATGGGCAATGATGGTGGAGTTAGCTAAAGAGAAAAATTTGTATCCGATTGAGCCCAGGTTAATTAGAGAAGCTGGTCGTAATACGGTACATTCAGTGTTCGTGGTTGGGGTGTATGATAAAGATAAGAAGTTGTTAGGAACTGGTAAGATAAAAATCTGGAATATTGAAATTTGAAAGAAGTTAGTAGTTGTTTTCAGACCTTAAAAACTGGAATTGTTTGATCAATGTTTCATCTTTATTACAGGAATCGGAGAAACAATGGACATTGCTCAAGAAATGTCTGCCCGAGATGTTTTAAAAGGTTTCTTCAACACCCGGGATCCCAGGACACCATTTGAATTTCAATCCGCAAATATTCCTTATAAACTAATACCACATGTTCGAGACATTAGTCAAGCATAATCTGATCAATTTACTGTTCAAAATGTGAAGCCTAAAACTGAATGTACGTATAAATTGCTGACTTTGATAATTTCATAAACACCAATATAGTAATTAAAATAAATAAAACAAATTAAAAAAATTACAAGACAAAAAAAGAGAGTTTTAATATTTTGATTTTAATGTTCCAGCATCAGCAATCAGCATCCCCTTTTCATTTCTCATACGCCAATTTACGAAAAGTACGAAGTTTTAATTGGTATTGTTTTATTTAAGGCTTAACTGCAACACAATTTTACATCGCTTGCCAAATTCCTACCACCACCTTTTATTTTACTTTGTTTGGTTTAGTTTTATAGTTTTTTCTTGCTTGTCCCAACATTTACTCCAACTCCGACTACACTTCATGTTTGTTTCATGAGCTAAAAAAACAACGTGTACAACACATATGGGTTTGTCGCGTTTTATGTTCAAACAAGTCTGCACACAAAGTTCAAAATGCAGGAACATTCGTTATTTAGCATGGAGTACAAATTTCTTTGCTTTAGTATAGATATTTACAAGTTATCTGATCATTATCATCATGCAATCATCCGAAAGGGTTCTCTTTGAATGCTGTTAACAACATGTAAGCTGGTTGTAGTCTCTAGCGATTCAAAAGCAATATATATTTTCATACATTCAACATTCCCATTATCTCTATGTTAGTGTCTTTTTCACAAAAATCAAATTGATGGTGTGATGACGGGTCGTTTATGAAAAATAAATGACGCTCAAAAAGCTAGATGGTATTATATTCTATTGTGGTAATGTGTGCCAAGTTTATATTGGACAAATAATAAAAAGCACTTTCAATTCTTATAAATAATAATAAAATGTATAATATACATTAATACATTTTTCGCTTTCTTCTGTAGTTGTTCCGTGAGAAACGCCATTTACAAGCAGCATGCTAGCTCCTCCAAACAACCTTTTACGAGAAGGAAATACAGGAAAAACTATAAATCTTTGCAACTACCTCTGTTTTAGTTCCATTGCAAAAATAAACTAATAATAGTGTAAAGGATAAAGAAACAATACTTTTACTACTACTAAACAATACGCCAAAGCACTACTGCAGTACTCCGGCTTCCAATGGAATCATGTACAAAATACAAAATAAATTGTTTGCGCGTTCGTAATATCATTATTTCAATCAATAATAATTTCATTAGCTCTATTCACTTAGTAAAAGTGTGTTATAAAAATAATGCCCATTGTATTGGCTTGTAGTGCTTATACAATCAACTTTTTATAACATATTACCCGTTTATTCATGTCACTACATGTTGAAGGATGTTGATTTAGCAATTTCGGATTATTACTGCCGATTCCAATAAAAGTCATTTTTCATTTCACAAATGGCAAAAATATTGTTTGCTGCTTTCGTTTCGTGAGTTTCTCAATACAGTAATACGACATCATATACATCAAAAATAGCAAAGTAGTATAATACATTGCATTACAAATGAATGTACATGACAGGTGCATGGAGTGTCGCTATTTCTATTTTTCGCCACTCAGTGAGCCATCAGTAAAAAAGTGCTAATCCCGACTGCTTTCTTTTCTTTATCATCATCGTCATCATCCCCAAAGTCATAAATCAAAAAATATAGTGCAGTTCTAAATATGTACATATGTGTGTGTATCAAATCAAAAATCGGCTGGCGGATGGAAGGGATACAAGACAAGCTTTAGTCAACATTTAACTCTGGTGGTGTGCGTTGTGATTTCACTTTAACTTTTTTGCTTTTACTTATCTATAAGAAAATAGGAATGAATTCCGTAAAAACATCAAAAGCAAAAAATACAATTTTGCTCACTTTACCGAACGTATCCCTTGTTCGTGAAAATGAAAGTGGAGAAAGTTGCAGAGATGCAGAAGATATAGAGACGGCTACTAATAATAAACCATTCCAGGGGGAATGTGAGTCAGTGGCTGATGATGGTGACGACGAGCAATATTTCTGTCCGCAAGAAGTTACCTCACCCTCGACCAAAGAGAAGCTATCACCTGGTAAGTAATTTCATGCATAATTGATAGAGATAATCTTAAATTTACATTTTTATTGAGCCGTTAAGAAAATAAAGTCCGTCCGCGTGTTATTGTTTTCAGAGCTTCAGGATGTCTACAAACTTTTAACGCTGCTTCCAAGTTTTTCTCATGCTTCTTGGCGTGGTTTCGGTTCAGCTGCAGCCCGTAGGAGCACCCCTGATACTGCTGCTCGTAAAATGTCTAGTAGAGCTAAAACAAGAAAAAAATGTGTGAATCGCCAGATAAAGCTTGGCAAGTATCAAGGATCCACGGATGATCCCGGTTCGTTACCTGAGGATGATGATAATGTAAGTATGTTGAGAATTGTATGAGTTAATATATATATATATGCAGAAACATAAACACTAGAACATTTCGTTTGTTATTGTGACAGGGATATCCTCCTCCAGCTGAGGATGATAATCCTAAAAATCGTCTAAATCGAGAAGTTATCAAGGTGCATTCCATTAATTTGTACCAATGCATAATTCCATCTTCCCTTTTCTCAAACACATGTCACCGGACAAAGTGGACGTGAAATTAAAGTCATTCAAGTAATCATCACATCATTCATGGCCATCGACATGTACATATACAGTATAATATGCGTACATACATACGTAGGGACCTCTGGATTTTACAAAACTTGTTTAACATGCTTGATGCATAGCAGTGAAGAAATAAATGTTTTAAAATACTCCGACAGCATAATTGAATTTGTAAATATTTTTTATTACTGAGAATACACATTTAATGTATTCCCTTTTTCATTTTTTCTCAAGGCACCCCATACTCCACTTCTTCGTGTACGATAAAAAATACTTAAAACCTTAGAAGCAGGTATATTTATTTAAAGGATTTCTTTCTTATCAACTTCTCCTCCTCACCTTCTACACCTATATGATAATTCGTTTTTGCAAACTTCACCAACAACGTCAGTAACAACGCCATTTTATTCTTTTACCTGTTTAATAATAAGTTGCAATATTATTATTAGTTGTAAATTATATCTGGATAGCTTTGTTGAATCTTTTTACGCTCATGCCATTCCACATTCAATTAAACTACAATATAATTACCTTAAATATTATATTTTAAAATATAATATTATCAATATGTAGTAGATATATTGTATATATTGTATACTGCATAGATTATAAGATGCTGTCTATATAGTATCATTATAGCAGACATATTATTTTGTTTCTTCAAGTGATGTCGTTATAAATTAAAGTAATAATATAATGTAATATAGTAGTAATAATATTATACAGCAACTAGATAATAATGAGTAGATTCAGATGATGACGAATTGACATATATTGTTTGAATTCATAATTATTATCTAGTCCAGTTAATTCGTTTTCTAACTCCAAAGTAAAAACAGAAATTCATAAAATCAATTAACAGATAACGCAGCTCTGATTCGAACTCTGAACAATATTTAAATATACAATACCTTTTAACAATAATTGTTAACTAATTAGTTCGTATATAAATGTATACTAGGTATTACAATGTACCTGACAAACAAAGTAATTACCTATTATACGTATTGTATTTTGTAATCTATTAAATTGTGGTGATAATGATAACAACATTATTAAGTAAGTATAGGAAAACGAATACTCCCTTTATAACAATGCTCTTTTAACAAGAAAAAAAGCTTATTTGAAAACATATTAGTGATGATGATGATATAATCTTACAATTAATAATAATTATTACAATAATTAAATCATATTATATTAGAGCTCTTGTGTTCCTTGAAAACTTCTCAGAAGCGCAGTGAGTGTATTTAAATGTATACCAATAAAAATAACATTGATTTTTTAACAAGAACGTTGTGTTGTAATATTTTAACAACGTGACTATATTGATATTGTTACAATTCTGTTCCTAGTTCAGTTTTTGTATAAGACCATAATAAGAAGGGTGGTTTGATGATATAAACTCAAAGGAAACAAATATTTTATTTTTGTTTTGTTGTATGCGACTGAGACACAGTACTTCTTTTTTGTTATTAAGTTTAGATTTCTTACCACGTATGTTAGACGCAATATATGCCTGAAGCTTATCATCATATTATTATGCATGCAGGCATGAAAACCAACTTATATGCTGTATTCCATATTCCGTCAATATACAGAGTTGTTGCACTGGAGCACAATGTTTTGCTTTAGTAGAAGATATAATTTTCATAAGAAAATCAGTCACAAAAACAGTCAGAGCAGTAAATATCGAATATGAAATACTAATCGCCATGCAGAGCCGTCGAAAAATGTACTAACAAATAATTGGAAACAAATTACACAAGCATATTAGCTCTAGTAGTAAGTAAATGATCCCAAGTTCCGGTGAATAAACACATTCTTCATCAGGGCATATACATAAATTAAATCGTTGATATTGGATAGTAGAAACTACAAAACCCAAACTGATTCAAGAATAACATTTTCTTTTGGTCTTCCAACAACAAGAACAAGAGAACAAGGAGAATGAAAAAAATCAATCGTTTATTTCCAAAAAACAGTCTTGCGCACCATTTAATTGTCTTAGCACATTATTTGTAACAATTTATAAATTACGGGTATGTTGCACACACGCTTTACGTATTGTGTATGTATGAATATTCAAATTTCTTCCTGATAAGGTAAAAATGCTCCTTGTTTTCAAAAACTTTGTATTAAATGTCATATTATATTGGAATTGGAACATATCTAATAATTACGATAATCAGTATTTATTACTAAATAGTTGACGAACAAACGAGTACTGTCTTAGAAGTCAATTATGGTATAAGGCAATATGTGAAGTGGTTCTCCCTTGTAAGAATCTACGGTTAATGTCTCGTGCCACTCTCGAAACTGCCCATCCTTGTCGTAATTACCGTTTAAACTTGGAATTTCGTCTTTGATGTACTTTTCAACTTCCGCGTCGTCTATTTCCCGAAAATGAACGGCCGCTGTAGCTATATGGCTGCCGTCATCAACTAGATTATCAGTGACGTCCTCTGACGAACTGATGACAACTGTAGTTAAAGGCTCAGACTGATCCTCCAAAGCAACAGATTCTGAAGAAATGACTTGTATTTGTTGAGAAATGATATCTGCTGCTTGCGCTGCAGCCTTTGATTGGTCATCCATGTCGTCATCATCACTATCTCCCCAATCAATTAACTTTCGGGGCTTCTCCTCTATCGTAGTACTCAGACTTTTAATATTATTACTGCTTTCAGTCTCTTTATTGTTATAAGAATTAGATATATCACCACCACCACCACTTTCCGTTGGTTGAATGGGTGACGAATTGACATCATATTCAAAATTTTCAAACTCTTTCAAGATTTCTGGGTCAATGGGAGGAAGTTTGGACAAGATTTCTGATTCCGATGGGAACTGACTTGTGCCGACAATATCTTCAGTCGCTCCATCCACCAAGGCGTGTTTCTTTTTAAGTTTTTTCTTTTCCTTTTTCGACATTTTCTCTGATGAAACACCATATTGATTGGAGTCCTGAGCACCTTGAAAATCACTTGCAGAGTCCACGGTATCCCGTTCCATTTTTGCAGCATCCCGTTCCATTTTCGCACGAAGCTCATTCTGAGATTTTAAGTATTTATCGACGAATACGTTGTTAGCTATTTTGTCCTCAGGAACTGCAACTGCTTCTTCAATTACCCGACGCCGCACTTCTTGAGACTCTACACTCGTTAATAGAGCTTCTTTGTTTTGCATTTCACGCTCCCGAGCCGCCTTTGCTGCTTTCTCAGCTTGTGCTTGAGCGATTTTCTCTCGAAGTATTGCTTCGCCTTAAAACATAAAGAAAGATGAGATTTGTTAGCATTGGAAAATGCATATACGTACATTTTAACTGTTTATTAGACGACAATCAGTTTAAAAAAAATTTTCACCAGTCTTATTCTGAGTTGGATTGTTATAAAAACATCATTTTCATTTCTTCAAATTTATTTTCATAAATCTAAATCTAGGTACACTTACTATCTTGGTAAAATTCATTCTGTTTCTTCCGTCTTTTCTTCTTTGGCTGCGTTTCGACTTGAGATATAGTCACTGCCTCTGATTCAAACGCAGTGGTAGGTGACGGAACATTTGAGTCAGGTCCCGGGACAGGCATCTGGGGTGAAAGTACATGGGATGCCTGGCCAAGTGTGGCGGGTGAAGGAGCCGATAATGAGAAGCGGTGATCTTTGGATGCCAAACCATCGCTGTGATCACTTCCTCGTGATGCGTAAGAATCTCGACTAATGTCATCTAAAGCTAACATAGGATCGTCCAGCGTCCCATTTGGAGCACTTCGGGATTTCTTAGAAGGCGGCTCAATACTAGAAGATAAAATAATATATATCAGCTTAAGAACTTTAGTAAAACATAATTGTTGTTCGATTCCATTATTTTACTTTTTTCTTTGAATATTTATTCTTTATTGAACACAAAATTAAAATTCACACAAAACTATGTATTTTTAAATAATAAAGAAGAAGAACCAAAAATAAAATTAATTTACACAAACCTTGCACTTATAGGGCTGTCGTCCAACTCTCTGTACCGTTTATTCGCCGCGTTTGTCCTAGAACATTGACATATTTTCATTCAGAAAAGCCCTCACATTTTGACGCGCATGTTTTCTTCAAAAATGATATCTACAATGTACAATGTTTGTAATACCTCGAAACTGTCTCTGCGTTTGGAGCATATGTTGAACTCGTTGACTGATATTGAGAGCTTGGCATGGGTGAAATTTTTGAACTAAATGCAGCCAGCGTTGGTCCACCCGGCGATTTCGATTTGTAAGGGCTGACCAAATTTCGCGAACTGAGAAGTGGACTAGCAGACGACGCAGAGGGTGACACAAGAGTTGCATATGAACTTGATGAAAGGTGATGAGGGTGCCTATGATTAGGACTTCTATTTGATATACTACTGCTACCATTGCGGTTAGCAGGTATACTATGGACAGTGGTATTATTATTATTATTATTATTGTTATTAGCATAATTGGTCAACGTCCCTATCCTAGGACTCAGACTATTGGAATTGTATGAACCGGTCGGGCTCACTCTAGATGATAACGACATAAGTGTTGGACTGGATGAGACGGACGTGTAACCAGAACTAAATGCTGGTAGTACACCCCTATTTCCACCGTGACCTCCATGGCCACCTTCTCCGGAGGAAGTGCCATTGACACGAGTTTGGGGTGGTGGGTTTACTAGTACTGCGTCTCTCCATTTTTTCACTAGGTCCTTCAATCTTCTGGCTAAAATAGCATCGTTAACTTTGCGCCGAAATTCGTTCACGGTCTTTCCAAGACGAGTAGCCTGCATAAAAAAAGTAGTGAATTTTATTTGTAACGCCTTTGTATTGTATACATTTAAAATAATTATTTTGCAACATACCTCAAGAATTTCTTTCGAGACTTGAAGAACTTCCAGCTTTCCCAGCACCTCAAGGATCAGGGGCATATCCTTGACCTGAAAGTGAAACAAATTAAATAATTGACAACGTGTCGCAAAAACAATATTCCGATGTGATGTATCTAAAATTATAATTTTCCAAACTCTTTTAACCTATAACGTATATGACAATATGTTTCTTCTTTTGGCTTTACACAACATCCATCCCACAATATTTATATATATACATATATATATTTAAAATAAAATATATGATTTAACCTCTATTTCTAATTTCTGCCATTGTAATTTTGTTTTCGCGTGAATATTGGACAAATATAAAATATAGGTGAAAATAATCAATCATCTTTTGTGCAAACAATTTACTAGGAATTGGAATAAACATTTTTTTTGAAGGTCAGTATTGATTTGTTGTGTTGCTGGTGTTTACATATATTATGCGCATATGTGGCGCGATAAAAGCATAGTTAAAAGGTACCACCTTTTACAAGAATTCGCAATTAAAATCATGTTAAACAAATGAAGCTCAGAAGAAAATATCAGGCCCCCAAGTAACAAACAGTTTTCTTTTAAATTTAATTTTGATACCAAATGCTGTTGGTCTTGCATACCCGTTAATTATATTATGGAAAGCACAACAGCTGATATCCAACCAGCGTGAAAGGGTTTTACCGTTCACAATTCGCATACTTTTTAAAACCTTGGCTCAAAATGAAATTTATAATATTCATCCAATTTCTATTTACCGTATCGTAAATACAAGCAATAATTTTTAAAATAGTAAGAACAATTATAAATTATAGTAATATTAGGAGATTTCACAACATGAACCAGTTTGCCGCATCAAAATATTTATGCTTTGTTGTTTGTAAATTTGTAATATTTCAGTTCATTAAATAACATAATAATATAATTCACCAGACGCCCGGCTAACATATTTTATATGAAGGTCAAATTTATATTGTAAAATAAAATAAAAGTTCTAAAAGTACTGTTCCTTTGTTTTTTCTTTCTCATAAATTTAAATTTTCCAAGTTTGTATTTGTTTTTTTTTTCAATTATAATTTTTATTAAGTCCATTAATTCAATATCATGAAGAATGAATGAAAAATACCGACATTATTTATAAGTCTATTTGTAAAGTAATGCACAATTCAATGTGACAAACATATTGCCAATTATTGTATTTCTTTTGGCAAATTCATTTATTTTGGGTTTACATAATATTAAATAGATCCAGTCGATGTCATACACCTCCACCGCTCTGCTACCCCACATCAAAATCTTTACCACCACTCAACAACTACACTATTACTATAGCTGACATATGATACCTCAGCCAGATGATGGATGATAATGGACACCAACAGACAACAGATGACTAGAAAGAAACAATTTTATTCTCATAATCTTACATTGTAATCGGAATCCACGGCTTCAAGTAATTGTGCTCGAAGGAAATAAGGCTCCTGTTGGTGCTCCTCCTGCATCAGGCCGAAGGAAGTTGGCTGAAGAGAATTATTCCCTGTGGTGGGTGCCAGCTTGGTGGTATCCGGACCAACTTTATTTGTATCAACACAAAAGTCAGTCAATACCTTTTTAGATATCTTTTCTCGTTCTCTTCCACCCAAATAAATCTCAACTTTTAATCCTCCATTTAGTGAAGAACATGCAGAATAACCGCAGCGGAAAGTAGCAGGTATTATTTGACTATACTACTCTACTTTTTCTCCTACATAAATATCATCATTACTATTTATTACGAAAGTGGAGCGGTTTGTTGAGAGTAAAAATTTATTGACAATGATGACGACCAAGAGGACCAAGATGCGAAGTGTGTTGGTGCTTTACTTGTTTACATTAACTTGACTTCTTTTACCTTCTCTCTCCCTCTAGCTATTATACTATCAAACCGAAAACAAACGCGAAAACACACCATCCACCAACACCGCCGCAACCACCACCACCACTACCGACACCACTTCTCGTCGTCCTCCTAAAAAACTACGAAACTTACAAAATAATGTACTCAGCTCTTTCCCTACTCTACCTACAACATACACGAAGAAAAACAAAATTTTCTGAGTCTCTCTTGTCTGTTCTTTCTTTTATATCTCCCTCCTACAACAACACAAAACAGAACAACGTTCGATATGATGTAATAATAAAAAAGTATCTTGGTTCAAAGAAGAATTGACTGAATTGAATACCACAGCAGCAGCAAGACGTTGTGATGAGAATAGTATGTAGTAGTAGTAGTAGTCGTAGTTTAGTAGCAGCAGAAAGTGGTAGAGTTGTTACAGTTGTTGTTGGAGTAGCAGCAGCAGCAGCGAACACAGTAGCAGAAGGTACGGAGTACAACACAGAATATACGGCTAACTTATTCTCTTCTCTCAAAAGTTTGTATAAACCCAGCAGAGCAGTCTGTCTGCGAGTCTGATTGTGAGAGAGTGTGTATTTTTTACTCTTTTTTTCTCTCTGCTCTTTTCTGTGATCTCTCTGAAGGCTGAACTTTTGTGACTTTAATTTTGACTATATTCTTTTAAAAATAGTCAGTGGTATAGAGCCGCAACAATTTTTTCTCTTTTTTTACTATTTTTTTAGATTTGTTTATTTTGAAAACTATTTTTTCAAGCTTTTATTTTAACCCAAATAAAAAAAAAATCTCCAGAATTTTTCTTTAAAATATTTTTTTGTTACAGGAGAAAATAATATAAACAGAAAAATGATCAATTTTATGCGATGATATAGTATTTGTAATTTGTAATAATTAATTTTTTTCAGTAGGTATTTATATATATGTACGTATGTATGTATACTATATAGGTATCTTATATTTAAATTTTTGCTTTTTTTTATAGTAATATATGTATGTATATATAAAGCCAACGTACAGCAGCTACCTGCACTGATGGCAAACATGGACTGGCAGTATTTGACCAAGTACAGGCCCATTATATGATCAAGTTGGTTGAGAGGAGCTCCTGCGATATGATGGTGAACATGAACATCGCATCGAGAAGACTGATTCTTGTGTTGTGTTTCGTTGCTTGCAGCAGCTCTGCTTTTTCTCTTTCCTCTCTTGTGTGATGAGCTCTCGTGTAACATTTTCACATTCACTCCTTCTACTCCAACCACGTACACAACAACACACATAGTGGAAGTACTACTCTTTTCTACACACATTATTTTGTGTGAGCGTTAACATTAACATGTGTGTGGATTGATGTAAAAATGGGAGTTTTAACGTATAGACCAAAAAAACAACACATTCAACACAAGAAGGGAAAAATACACGACATCTACATCATCAATATCATCCATTTCTGATGTTCTCTTCTTGGTGCGTACACTACTACTGGTGTCGTACTACGGAGCACTGAAATAAATGCACAAGAGTTTTACTTTACTACTGTCTGGTCGATCTTTTGCTGCCTGCTCGTCAAGCTGAAAGGGTGGCAAGACAAGAGAAGCACTTGAGTTAGAGTAGTGTAGCTCTGCCCTGCGCGTTGTAGCTTAACTGTGTAGTAAAGTTGGTTTATCAATATCATAGTATTTTTTCTCATTGTCAGCCAAGCAGGTATACAATATGGTATATTTCCACCAACAAGACCAAGACATTCATTTTTATGGAAAAAAGAGTTGGTAAAGCATAGGGGATGACGATGATAATATTCTCTGGTAAATGTGAATAAGAACGTAATTTTGCTAAGAAGAGAAGGAGACATGAGATGTTAACCATGATGTTTTTCTGTTGGGAACACGAGCAGCACAGAGAAGCCCTTTCTGTTCCTCTTGCCAGCTCGATCTGGCTCAAGATGTGTGACCAACAAACTTCTCAGCCTCAGAAAAAAGTTCCTTCTGATGATGTTTATAAAAGTACTGTACAAAATTGTTGTGTAGAAGAGTATAAATTCTCTTTTTTTGCACCCATATAGTGTATAGGTATCGTCAACGATCTCGTTCATATACAAGGCATGTATTTCATTCTCAATTTTAATCTTTTTGATTGTATGACGAGAGGGTAAAAACATGATGAGGAAGAAACTACACACAAATGTACAGTCTGTGCACTACTTGCACAAACAGTCGTCGTTGTCTTTGATAATAATCATTTTTATCCTCAATTTTGGCTCTGCAAGAGAAGAAAGAAATGACGGTAACTTCATTTCAGTTTTCTTCCTAAGAATATACATGTATCTGAGTAATACACAGATTCTGTGTATATTCCCTTTTGCCTGGCTCTTCTTTGCCGTTGGAATTGTAGATTTTGCTCTGCATATATGCTTTTTGTCTGCCATTTTCTTGATTCTACAAAAATCCAAAATGTTTCATGTCAAATCGGTCTGTGATGCCTAGTCATAGCTTTTCTCTTCGTTTCCTTTAAAAGTCCTCTCCTGGTGAAGATTGTTGAAGCGGAAACCATATTATTCTCGAGACCAAGGTTTTCAGGATGATGGCCATGCAAAAAATATTTTAAAATGTTTTCATGCTGCTATCATGATATGGGAATTTCCAGATTTTCTTTTCTTCGCCATGATTCCTTCGTCAAATAGAGTTGTCTCAGTAGAGGTGTGGCGCTGTTACTGCTGTTGTCTGCGACCATCATTGTTGCCGTTGTAGTTTGCTGCTGTTGCTGATATTTGCAACAATGCAAGTGTTGCCACAAGTCTTCTCCTTGGACCTGCCCTTCACTTTTCAAAGCTGCATCTGCATACTTATAACACGTCTCAATCACAGTGTCATCATCGTCATCATCATCACGTACAAAGTCTTTTGTATTCCGTTTACCCTTTTTAAATGCAAAATTCACCAAAATTCAAGTGAATTTTAACTGTTTTATTTTTCTGTGCTTTCTTACCATTTTGCTTCTGTGTACTTAATTTACTTACTAGGTATAAAAAATTGTAAAGAAAATGGGGTCGGCCATCTATGTTACGTTTTACTTGCAGTTGTTACTGTATGTGGTGATGTGTGATGTGATACAATATGAGAATGCAAAATACTTCTTTACTTTTTTAACTTTTACATTGCCGCTGATGCTGTACTGCACACCACACACACATAAGAACTCAAGTCAGCAGATTTGGTATTTGCTTTTTTTGTTGAATTTATTGTATTGAAATGGAATGCTAGTCAGCTTAGTAAGCTGGTTGAAGTAATACCTAAGACATAACATTTTACTCTGGCATAATCTGGGTCATCCATTCAATGATTTTAGCTCACTTCCGGCCCTTATCTTAGGCCATAGTGCATGTAATACTATAAAATGTGAATATAATGGGAGGGAGGTGAATGAAAAACACCCGGAATTTTATGGGGATGTTTGTAAGTCAAAGGACTACCTTTCCAATAATGTCCTATCATAAAAAAACTGTCCTGTTTTCGTTAAAGACTGAGACTCATCCATAAAAATCATAATCATAATGAAATTTGGGCATTTTGTATCTGTCAATTTTCGCTGTGTAAATAGCAAATACATGAATATTCTGAAACAAAAATTGCTGTTATTTGTTAAAGCAGCAGAAGCACTCAACAACCCCAAAATGATAAATATGTATGCGCAATACATTAATATGCTCTTATTCTCTGTGGGTTAATTTGGCTTCTCTTAAAGGCTAGTTTTAGCAGAGTTTTTTTTCATTACAAACATAATATGCATGTACATATTCATCGTCATCATCATCTTCACTTGATAATGATGGATGTGATGATGATAATACTACTACTTTGATGATGAGATGAGTAAATACGATGAAGTCTCTTCTTGTGTCTCTCTCTACGCATTATATTATGTTTTATGCATGATGAGCAAGTACATAGATTGCAGATATATTTGTTTGTACTACTATATGTTATATATGTAATGTATAGGCATTTATATCTACATATTTTGCACTACATTCTTCTATACAAGTTGTATTTGTACGTGATGATGATGATGATATTTCTCATGTAGGAAAACACAAGTTGCTCAAGTCACTCAAAAACTGAGAGCTTGTGTGAGCAATATATATATATATTTATATTCTTTGCGTTGCGTGATACCATGGATGATATTATAGTTGGGCTGAGAGATGTTGGTGTAAGCAAACCAACGTAGTTTTAATCTGTATCGTCGTATCCTTCTTCTCTGATATAGGTATACAATTCACATACACACACACAGAGGCACAAAAACGGTAACAATATATAACTCCTCGAAATGCCCTTTTTAATGCGTTCTCTAAGCCGGTGTACACGGTATCCTTCCAATTTTTCTGACTTGCTGTATATTTAACAGTGCAAGGGATTTTACCATACAAGAACAGAAGAGAACACACACGACACAACCATACAGTGAACAAAGTTAACACAGAACAGAACAGAACACCAGAGAATTCACGTATCCCCCCTTATGAAATGATGGGATAGGATAATGTTATATGTTGTGGAGACGTACACATGTACAATGTACACGTTAACGAAAATAGACCAGAAGACAGAGAAGAGGTATAATATAATTCTCTTCTCTGTGTTGTGTGTGGAAGTGAATTGGTGAACACAAAAAACAGAACTAGTTGGTGAAGAGCTTGGAAGAGCAAAAGCGAGTTGAACTACCAAGTAAACTGGCTGAATATACGTGGTATGCGTTGTTGAAGAAATGACGATGATATTGAATTGATGATGATGATGACGATGATTTTGCTTAAAGTAGACTGACTAAGCTTGGCTGCTAGTTTTGCTGTGTGTGAGTGTGTGTGCTCCTACAACAAAACTCTTTCTACAAAGCACCCAATACACTACTACACAAAAGCACTGATACTGATGGACTGGCAGAGATGCGAAGGAAAATGAATAAAACCCAAAAAGTAATACTGACTAACTGTGCGAAGCCAACAAGGAAACTGACTTGGTGAGACTGAAACTAACTACGAACAACGGCTCCTAAGCTCGATCGGACCATGTCGACGACGACGATGTGGTGGTGGTGGTGAACTGGTGAAGGCGAGATGATGATGATGATGATCATGATGATGATGACGATAATAATATAAGAAAATATTATGGGATGGCATGCCATGTAGAAAAAAGTAGCACTGCTTATACTTTACTCCTCTGCGCTACTTGATAAAATGGCAATGAGAAAAATAAAAATAATTTGCTTGCTTCTCTTCTGGTGTATTTGTGTGTGCGGTAATAATATAATGGCTTGACTGAAATGGAGAGAAAAAGGTTTGGATCGACTCTTCCAAAACGAAAATGTACATTCATATCTCATGCATTATATTATATACTATATATCAATATACTTACTACTACGCATGTAGTCATTTAACTTTTTAAGAGGAAATTTTTCCTAAAGTTTATAGATGTGCCAGTAGTTTTAAGATGTGTGCCCTTCTGTGTCACTAGTAAAGTAGAATATTTATGAATGTCAGCAGCCAGTGAATTGATATGATATGAAGGTGGACGAATGACATGAACATTTCATTATTACTAACTATTAATAATTATCAATATTATCATTTATTCAGATTATGCATCATCGAATTTATGGGTTCTATACTTTTTTTAAATACATTTTCTGATTCTAATTCGGAGTAATTTATAATGTGCACAGAATTGAATTTAAGTTGATATGAGGTTAAGGGCGAAACTTGACTTGATTTTTTTTTGCTTTTTTATTCTGTGTAAAACAATAATATAATTGTATCTTGCTTGATACACTGATACCCAAATTTCATCATTTACCCTCTTTATATTTTGATATTGATATAATGTATTTCATAGCAGACGAATATGATGTATCGCATTTTTCTTTGATATTTCATGCTTGGAGTGGACGAGTGGAGTTGGATTATCCAACTTGGATATTATGTTTTTATGTTACCTTCATTGGTTAAATTTATGTTTGCTTTTGTTTAGCTTCTATGTCTGTTCTGATGGTGTACTTGCACTAAAGCCCACCACCACTACTACTACTAGGCAAGTTGAAGTAAATATTTTTGGTTGTTGTGCAATATGGTTTATTATGGTGATGGCCTTTGTAAACGAAATGATATTGCCGATCATAATAATTTCCACCATCATCATCCAAATCATCATTATTCTTAATATTATTACACGTAGTACCTCTTTGATACAACTACAAAAATATAACCTTTCGATTGTATGTAGTTTAACTGCTGCTGCAAATATTATTTCTTTAGTTTCCACCTGATTATTCAGTACACATAAAAGTAGGCACACACAAACTTTAGTAATAAAACCGTAATGGGATATGGATATGATGACGGTATTTTATGTGTATATATGGTTCTTTGTTTGTAATTTTGTTGCGTTGTATGTCAATTAAATATTTTGTGGAAGTAGTTAACGATGTATGCATACGCATATCAATGCTGCGTCAATATATAGTATTTTACGACAAATAGGAAGTAGTTTAGTTAAGATTGACGTAGATACCAACATCCAAGGCAAAAAATTGTATTAATCTCAACTTGCCCCAGAGTTGATCTAAAAAATCCGTCCATCATATTATCATACTACTTCCGTGTTTATACATTACATTATAATATGCGCATGTATTCGATGTAATAAGGTAGAAGGTTGCAAGCTTCACAAAATTGCTCACAAAATGCTTAAAATATACTTTTTTTAATGCACCACGGGCTATACAGGCAATTGTACTAATACAGTGGAGCTCACAAAATGTATACTTTGCATTATTACACATACAAATATACAAGTTACTGTCACTTTTTTTAAATTATATTACCTTTGAGAATGATTTTTTTCATTAAGTTAAATTTCAAAGTTAACTATTCTTTATCCAATTTCCAACTTCAGTGATTTTTCTGGTTTAGTTTTTGTCAGTGGTATAAGCAGTGTATTAAGGTTTCATCGACATCATATATATCTTACTCATAGCACGTTTCCAACAGAAAACAAAACTTTTGTTAAAAAAAATTACGCCTACTTGTCATGAAATGGTTGAATTAATTTTCAGTAAGCATTCCCTGTCCATAACATACGTAGGTGGTACATGGTACATTACTAACATTACATTTTGAAAATAATTTTGGAAATCATCACTCCACAGAAAGATTGGCTGAAAAGGGGAGGTGTTGTAAGAAGGTTTGGTGTAGAAACTTCTGCTGTTCGATAAATCGATTTTATATCACAGTTTAAGTGTCTCTGGACTCCATGCTGTGTACTAATCCAAGTAGGTATGTGGTACAAAATATAGTAGTTAAGTTAAAGGCACTTATACATGCTTAACAGAGTTGCTAATTTTCAGTAATATAGACTGCCAGTCTAGTGGGGAGTTTAAATGTTACTCTGTGATAACTCTGACCGCATTTACTACGTCAGGCATTAGTCAAAATCATTAGTAATTTTAACCTTGATGGCATTGAAATTGCAGACTATAGACTATAGACTACATATTCATACTTGAGTTTTCGTTTGAAATATAGTATGTAAATACACGTACTTACACACATTGCATTACAAGCATAATATGTACATACATAACATAATATGCCATTATTATTACGAATATCCCGTCAAAACGTAAAACTCATCTCGTTCTTCTTCCTCGATTTTTATATATTTTTATGTTAGTACAAACAGGACCGCGTCATGCATGGCTGTGAACCTTGTACATTATAATCTTGGGTGCTATATATAATATCAGGAAAATGTAGTCTAGCAAGTAAAAAACTAAAACGGAAAGGGTTATATTTCAGAGAATAGCACACTAGTTATGAAACTGAGTTAGAGATTTTTGGTATAAACCAATGTAGCAGTTTTTGTAGAAAATGGTACGTGTGCAGCTTGTCTGGGTTGTTTTCACTTGTATGCCGAGGGAAGGTAGTGCATATAAAAATCTGTAGCGTAAAAGCGAAAAGATCACTCGGTGAAGCAAGTGCAAAATCAACATAGCATACATGAAATGTATATACGCTGTGTAAAGTAAAACATGACATCTTTGTGACTGCATTTGAAGGACTCAACAATGGATAATTTCTATCCTACCTGCAGATCTCTCAAGTCTAAAAGCTTAGGTAGGTATATCACCTTCACTCTTCTATTAATTTGTTCAGCTTATTTTATAGGTAAACGCGAAAAGATTCTTGTATCTTTTTTAACACGATTATGACCGATGCTATGCAGAAGGACAAGTTTATTTTGCTAGCATAAATACAAAACCAAACACGGCTGCAAGTTTGGTTTAGTAATTAATGGTATTCAACAATACAAAGCATAGAAGTAGTAGTGGTGTTTATGTGCAGTGTATCACAATAATAGGGAATAATAGGGATAATCTCCGGCCAAAAGTTGTAGCTGAGTTGTGTGTGAGATGTGAGAGCTCATTTTCTCGTCTAGCCCCAGAAAGTGTGTATATAGTGTTTGTTGTGAATACTGTGAAATTTTTGTGAGTAAAAAAGAGTGAACTGTGCTGCTGAAAAAGATGTGTATTAATCCTTTTGAGCGATATGTCTGTACATTAATAATGTACAAAAAATATATCAGCATTGCGACGAGAAAATGAACCATTACATAATTTTTATTAAAAATGATCTCTGGATAAATTAAATATAAATATGTACATAGGGATGCATGCACATTATTTAAACATTGAAAATAATTATAATGCAAAACTGGTCAATAAAACTTTTCAAACATCCTGAAAATGGTTAATTTCAAAATTATACTTTTTAACCTATGGCTAGCATTTCAGCATTGAGCTACATCTTTATAGTATCATCAAAGTGGGAGTGGATTCATTTTTTTTTGTAGAAGCGAGATATGTCAAATGAAATGTGCTACATTTGTAAGCTACTGTAATACAGGTGGGCAACAACAATAACTGAACCAAGAATACGTGTTTTTCTCATCTATAGACAATGTAACTCAGTCAATAAAAATAGGGTTTTAATTAAATATACAACATTTCATTGTAATAATTATTGTAAGTACATATATGCATGTATTGTATAATAGATTATACTACTACTTAATTAATTTGTTTCATATATAAGAACATTCATGTACCTACAACTTACTAACGTAACATTTTAGTTCCTTGCACCGTTCTGATAACATAAAGCGCATTTAAAAGCTGGTTATTCGGTAGTTATAGTCTTCGTCGCCGCTGTAATAGTCTGATAAACTTCTGATTCGTTGAAATCATACTCGACATTTGGATCACAGTCTTCCCCCGTGAAATATTTAGTTAGAGGAAACGTTTCTCCGGATAAGGCTTGGTAAACCTTGCCAGCTGCTTTCAGTTGAGCGTATTGCTTTTCCGGACTTCGCCCTGTTTTGTAAACAAGAAAATCAACAAAATTACAGACTTGGTTATGGTCGTAGTAAAATAAAATCATAATGACTAATGAAATTTAAAAAAAAAACTTGCCAAAAAATTCACAGGATCCCATGTAATACAAACACTTGTAAATGTACGGACCATTATCAGTTCCTCCATTCCTGTTCTCTACACACATCTCAAACGTAACGTCTGCGCAATTTTCAACCCCTAATTTTTCAACCGTGTCGATCACTTTTGGATCCAAAAAGAGCTCGGTGGGCACCTCATACTCTGGGATCTTCACATCCGGGTACTTTTCTTTCAACTTCGTCAAGAACTCTTGGCAAGCGATTTCTCTTGCAACCACTTTTCGTGTCGAATCCGTGATACCTAAAAAAACGAAATAATCTATATTCGTTAACCTTCATAAAAGAAACAAATGTAATAAATGTAACGTACTATAATCAATCATTACCTTGAACATCCCCGCATTTAATAACGCAGCGCCATTTCTGAGGAGTATTTTCCTCAGTAAACTCTACCTTTTTCCCCAACTTAATCTCAATAATCATAAAACTTTCTGCCAGAAAGGTAACCGCTTTGTAAGGAGTAAGCTTGGGACTGAATCGCGTCCGTTTTCCAGAATCAGTACGAACTTCATCCCCTTTCATCTCAAACTCCCCTCGATTGCGTTTTCTCTGTTCATAAATTTCTCTGCCAACGCGACCTTCCTTTCCTGAAACTCTGCGATCCACAATTATATCATCCAATGAAGTTGTCATCGGGTCTAGTAAGTTCCTGGCAGTATCTGCTGCTGTAGCACCAAGACATAGGGACGAAGATGAGGATGAGCGTGACATATTCCCTTCACTCAGCAATCTGGCGTTTCTCCCAGTTAGCGGTAGATCATCATCGCGATCTCTTGATTTGTAAGAAGGAGCCCCTAATATGCCCCTGTCATAAATGACGGAGTCTAACGACTTGAAAACGTCGTCCTTGTACTCACGCATTTGGCCTTGAGTGTTACGAGCCCCAAGGGTTCCTTTCACTGTGACTTTATACTTTGGCTTTTCTTTTTTCTGACTTCTGATCACCTCCTCCAAAGACATGTCCAACTTACTTGTCCCATGCCCAACTTTGATAAAGTCATCAATGCTCATGTTCAAGTACACCTTTTCAACGCCTCTGGTGTCTCCTCCAGCGTCAGCCATTTTGCAATCTACAAACAACATCACGTTACGTAATCTTAATCAATTATAATTATCAATTCATATTACCAAGCTTGCGTCTGAAGCTTAAAATCGTAGTTGTCCATTTACCTTATCAATGCCAACAAATGATTGTTGCAACTCAAGCTCACAGTTCAGCCGGAAACGATTCGTTATCCACACACCAACCTTACAAATCCGAACACTTTAAAATTGTAAAATGATAAATAGACGAGCAACTCAAGATCACCAGTTCACAAAAAGCAACGGAGTAAACCTGGAATTTATATCCTTCCCGAGGAATGAAGACGACTGAACCCCTTGAATGCGCGAAAGAAAATGAGCTCAGATTTAAGATAATTTGTTTCTGGAAGGGAGTACTTGAAAGATTAAATTTACATTCAACATCGGCATCTACAATCTACACACTACGGAAAATGCTGTACTTGTATTTTACTTTTATTGTTACCACTCACCACGTTCCAAATAAATACCAATGCAAAATAACCTATGCAAATTGACAAATTGTTCCAAGAAACTGCACATTCAGATTTCCAACAAATGGATTTTAGAAAGTTTTAGATTGCATGAGTTAAAGTGCATAAGCACACGCATCAATCGTGTTGGGTTGATGCATTCTCCTTGTTTTTCCCTGTTGTTGTCATCAGCCAAGCTCGTTCTACGAGCACACCGTGTTTTTGAATGTTTCGGTCGGATGTGAAAATAATGCAAATATAATTGTATTATCTGTCGTATTATTGTATAAAAATAATATGCATCAAACTTAGACAGTAATTAATATGATTTTTTGCAAATATTACAGTCACAGTATAAATTCTGGTTGGGTGAAAAGTGAAAACGATGTGTGTGGCATTGTTGATTGTAGAATTTACAATGTAGATTATCGGAATTATAAGGAAATGTATATTGCAAAAAAATTAAATGCGTAAATGCTGCAAGAAGCGATAAGAATGGGGCATTGCGAGACCGATTTTGCATTTTTATAAATTTTCATCAAACATATATTTTGAAACAATAAAATCGATAACTTTGGACGTGGAAAATGTTTGAATGTTGAACAGTTTTCAGTTTCATTAATGATTACTGTACTGATATTACGAAATTTATACACTTTTCAAAAAAAGTTAACTTATTATGTGAACATAAAAGTGAAAAATGATTGCATAATTTCGTAATACTAGATAATTCATATTACAAATCCGTAAATTTTTATTGTCATTTTTAGTAATTTTTACCCTTTCCATGATTTTAGAAGGGGAATGCTCACATAGGACTTTGGACTGACAGGAAATCTCCGATGTTGACTTGAACGAATTGATATATGCTAAATTGCTTATGTACAAATCTGAAAGCGTAGTTGAAAGTATGGAAAACGTAAGAGAACGCATGAAGAGCCCGAGAATGGAGACGCAATAAGCAGAGAAAGTGTATGTTTGGTTAGTGTATGCAAAGATCAGCTGTTTATATGATATGCGCTTTGATATACCCTTCATCCGAGTCACATGCTCACGGTACGATGTTAGTTTTCTTAGTTGATTTCATAAAACTGGAATAATAAGGCTTCCACGGTTCTACATGCGTCTTATTCAAAAGTTTTAATCATAATGACAATGCCCAATATGTCATAGTAAGTCTTGGCTCATGCGCTGCGTCATCAGGAAGGCGAATCAAAAGCAAATATGTAAAAGAGAGAAAGGGCACAGTCATTTGTTGTTATCTTATCTCTCTGCTCTACCTGGTAGTGTACCCTTTTTGTTGATAAACCACCGAGAGTAGAATTAGTTTAATTGGTTATCAGTAGGTATCATTCGTTTTCCAAAATGTGGGCTGCTCAGTTATTTCGAAGTTATGGAACAAAAGTTGTGGCGACTGCTACCGTGAAAGGTGTCAAAGGAAAGCGGTTGATTCCTAGTAGAGCAGCGTTGACTCTTGTAAGTTTCCTCCTTCCCCAGTACACTCATTTGACGCGGTGCAGTTAACAACAGGTTGAGGGAAGAGAGATAAATGTTTTTATTTTTATAATTTTCTTTGTAGACACCAGCAGCAGTAAAGAGAGTGAAAGAGTTACTTGATGGACACAAAGAAGATTATGTAAGAGTTGGAATATGTTAATCCAAGCTAAAACTTGTATGCCGTACATGAGCATGTCAATTCAATATGCTTTCGATTTCGACGTATCATTTGACTCTAAATATTTTATTTTACCGAATATTAATTTTTTACTTGGGTTGAAATAGGTTGGCCTACGAATTGGAGTCAGGCAAAGGGGTTGCAATGGTCTTAGTTATACCCTAGAATACGCAGAAAAGAAAACGCCAATGGATGAGGAAGTCATTCAGGATGGTACGATACTAAAAGTTTAGCCTTTCTCGGCAAGCATGAGGCAATCTAACACTTCAAATATAATACTCCTCATATATGTTGTGGGTTGTGCTTACAGGTGTACGGGTATTGATTGACCAAAAGGCTCAATTAACTCTGTTAGGAACGGAAATGGACTACCAAGAATCAAAGCTCGCGTCCGAATTCGTGTTCAATAATCCTAATATCAAAGGAACGTGTGGATGTGGAGAAAGTTTTTCGATCTGATGTATTACTGATACTTTAGCGCCAACATATTTAGCAAAATATTTATTTAATACATCATGAACTGTACCTCAAGCGAAGTAGAGTGAAATGGGCAAGAAAAACAAAACCAATTTCTACTCAGATTTGTAATACGCAGATTGCAGTCGTGCGTAGGTTCTAGCTAGTCAAATTATGTCAAGTCAATCTTTGCGAGAATACCGATTTGACAAAATTTAGTACTTTACATTCATGTATGCATTTTTGATATTTTTTGAAAATATCCTATAATTATTAATTGTTATGCATATTTTTAATAAAATGAATGCTGAATGGAATACCAAAAAACAACATCGTTGTATTTTTGAAACTTTCCCATTTCATGTTTTTATCTGAACTGGACATTCGTGTATATTCTAATTCTAGTAATTCTAGTTCTAGCAAAAAAGGGACGGCGATTACCGACTAGTCGATAAAATAAATGCATGAATGTGTATATCAACTACCATTTTTCGTTGCAATTACTTGCCTCACTAATTTCCCGCCCGGCCCGTAATGGCCGTAATTAGTCAACTTTTATGATTACCACGCAATTCATGCACATGTGTGTATGATAAATTTGGTGTATAATTATTATTACTTTTCACAAAAGTTCATGAGAAAATTAATTACTTTAATTATGCAGACGTAATGTTTCCCTTGTCGCTTTTTAGTTAGTAAAATTGCATTTCACATTAACTAAATATTCATGCAATGCGAATATTGCATGTTTACAGTATTTGTTAATCCAAAGATATAGAATGATTTCAGATTTATAAAAGAATCGTGAATGTAGCTAAATGTTTTATTTGCATAAAAATTGGATTTTAAGTATGATGCACCACATAAAATTCAAATAATCAAAATACCCCGAAACAATAATTATGAATTGCGCATAAAATAAAAGTTGACCATCTCAGAAGTTAGTGAGAGTGAGAGGACATTTCCAATCCATTTAGAGTTAATGAATTTGATTGAAATCTAAATAAATTATAACTAGTTAAACTGCCTGTGCAATGTGGAATCTGCAGCTAATGCAGGCAATAAAAAATATATGCATATTTAAATATATGGATATTCTTCCTGCCTGTATGGCTCCTTTTAATTTGGCTGACAATGATGAATGAGAAAATATATATTTGTGTATACCTATTTTATTCCTGTTTTTAAAACTAAGTTTTTGTTCGCAATATCTTGGAAATTATGTAAATTTCTGCATGATGCATTGAAATGGACGTGAAAACGTTTTATGTAAAGTGGGCAAGATTATTATGCAATTCGAGTGTAGGTATTTTATTAGCAGTTTAAGCTTTGAATCGAAATGTGGATGAGAATGTGTGCAACAGATAGATCAAGGATACATCAATTTGCTGTGATTACGAAAATTCAGTTTTTGTGTCATTTTTTCTGCTCACTGTTGCTTTTTTATTACCATTTATTGTGGGGGTAAATACACGGTAATACTGTTGGTTGACTAAGAAAACGACTCACAACAAGGATAAAAATACATTGGAGGATGGATGCAAGGATGCCTTCCCTCTTTTCATCTTAGCTGCACGTAAATTTGTTTGACACAAAAACTGTTCTCGAGGCGCCAAATATTGGTTCACCAAGAAAATTCCGCTTTCGCTGCTACACTTCATTTTGTGGGAAAAGTACAAGCAAGACAAAAGGTAATACATTCATTCAAGTTGTTTTCTCTTTCTCAGAATTCAATCAAATTCGCTCATCTGATTATGGCGAAAAGTTCGATTATAATTGTCGAATCTCCTGTTTAATTGCATAAAATAAAATAATAAAGTTGTGTAGTTGGCGGACGTGTATATGTCTGTTTTAATTTTGCAGCTGTAAAGTACTCTCAAAATTTGTGTAAGTAAAGTAATTATTTTAGTACGATTATAGTTTAAGTAAGATAATTTTCTTATTCACGACTTGTGTTTTAACAAATCTGTGCCGTGTAATGAATGGTATTTACGTGTGGTGTGTTGACGTAATTGGAGTATGATTGAGCAAGCGCAACACTGTGCTATCAGGGTGTGTGAGTGAATTAACTACATTTTTACACAGACCATCACAAATAGCCATTAACAATATTGTAAGGATTAACTGCTTGATAATGATTGCCAGTAATATTCTTATGATTTTACTTCTTAGCAGAGTTATAAATTACACACAGAAAACGAATTTTTAGTGTTAACCGGTTTATCGCTTGCAATTAATCAATTTACGTTTTATGTATATTTTTTAATCTTCAAAGGTTTCGAATTAGTCTTTAGGCAGTTGTCAGTCAATTATACGACAGTTAGTAATTCCGGTTTTAGGATTCATTCGTTGGTCGATTACTCGAAAGCCATTTTAAAACAAGCTATATTTAAAATAGGCAAGGGCAAAAAGTTGTATAAATACTATCTTGACAATAGTGACAACAAATCGTTAGTTAATAATATGGTCATAGATGGTTGTATAATTTTAGATTGTATTGACATTCGTTGGTTGTGTTTGCATACTATATATACTAAAACCATATTAATTAACTCATTATTTCCGTGTTTGTTTCTTCAGCCAGCTGAAAATAACTTGGAATCTCACTTTACTCCGCAAGGTAACTCAAGTGAAGGTCAATAGGCAAAACATTGTGGCACCACCAACTCGTTGCGGTGAACGAAACTGAAATCTGAATAGACTGAGAAGACATCGAAATGGCAAAAGTTCATGTGTCAAACGTTGTTGTTTTGAACAACCCGTGTGAATTCAACACACCATTTCAGTTTGAAATCACATTTGAGTGCATTGAAGAGCTTAAAGAGGGTAAGTAAATTGTAAAATAACTTTAAAATTTAGGTGCCATCGTCATCTTACTCTTTTCTTCTTCTTGTAATACCCCCTACAATTTTGGCTTCGCCGCGGCGAATGGAAGAGTATCACCATTTTTTGCCATGCATGCTTGCCTTTTGACTTTCGATGCACCACACTGCTCCTTCAGCTAATGTGAGGCTTGGCATCCCGGTTGCCATTTGGATATTACTCGTCTAATAAAAGAGTCCCTTTTATACGTCTTACCGTATTTAAAAAAAATATTACTTCAATTTTTACAATAGTAAAGTTTACAAGTTGACAATGGCACATCCAGTTTTGAGAGCAGAAGCAGAGTCAAGTGCTTACTGTCTGATGAAAAGTAAATTAACGCTAGGAATAACTTGACAAGAGATGTAAATCTTTGTTATAGATCTGGAATGGAAGATCATTTATGTTGGATCAGCCGAAAGTGAAGCATACGATCAAGTGCTTGACACCGTATTTGTTGGGCCAGTTCCTGAAGGGCGTCACATGTTTGTTTTTCAGGTAATGTACATATTTTATATTTGATGCAGGCGATTATTTTTATTTGTTTTAAAATTATCATGATGACGAATAAGTTTTTGAGTACATCAATGAAAAAATATTAACTTCCTTGGATGTCTGACACTGCACTGTTGTAACAAATACATAACTGAATATGAAGTATACAATTTTTCTTAACACAAGCCATTTGTTTATTTCTACAGGCCGATCCCCCGGACACGTCAAAAATTCCTTTAGCCGATGCCGTTGGCGTTACGGTTGTGTTATTGACTTGCTCATACCGAGGTAAAGAGTTTGTCCGTGTTGGCTATTACGTGAATAACGAATATTCAGATCCTGAATTGCGAGAGACACCACCTCCAAGTCCTCAGTATGAAAAGGTATTAGTATTACACAACTTGAACTTGTATTTTTCGTATTTATAAGTGTATCATGTACTTTAACAATGATCTGAAACTTTAGCTAACACGCAACATACTTGCTACTCAACCCCGTGTTACGAGGTTCAAGATTGAATGGGATGACAAGCCCTCCGAAGCAGGGACTTCAGCCGCGGCTTCCGCAGGAATAGAGGAAAACTCAATGGAGCAAAATGCAGATAGTAACAGCAGCCCGCCCCCCACTTTAGTCGAAGGGACGGAGCTCGGAAGGATGGGTAACGGAAGCACGTCGCTGGATTATGGGCGTTGCATGGACAATAATGGTCTGATGGATCCTACGACAGGAGGAATGCTGCCTAGTGGCATTACATCATGTACTTCAAACGATTCTATGAGCGCGCCAATGGAAGTAATTTAATAATTCGTAGTACGTTTACTTCCCAGCTTTCGAAAGGTAAAATGTGTAAAATTAAGTTAGGATTACATGGATTATTATGAACGAATACATAAACACGCTGGGATCGAAGTAGTAAAAGTAATGTAAACAAGTAATGTAGTATTTATGTTAGTTTATTTATTACTTTGTAGGTATGTATAATAATATGTGTAATAATAATGCGTTCCGAGTCGTTTTCAATCTTCGGCGAGACTACATAGATTATATAAAATACATTTCGTTATCAAAAGCTGGCACCAATAGAAATTAGAAATAGGCTACTAGCTATTCAATTTAAAAAAGTTTATATGGTGTCAAGTCCAAGACGGTTCATTACTAAATATATCATTTTGTGACAACTGACATACTTACCCGATAGGTTGCTTGAAAACTATACAGCCAACTTTAAAGGATTCCACAAGATTTGTATCAACCTATACAAATTATTTCATGCAGTAGATAATGTTAGAACTTCACGTAAGGATTAGAATAAATTGTCTCGCCGTACATTCGGTTCCCATCATTTATCAAAATCAGCCAAATCATACCTAATCGTATTATATTTTTTAACTATATTTAGTAATAATTAATTTACTATTGCAAAGATACTAGATACTACAAAGGTGAAATGTATATGGAGGTCTTTTTATATATAGGTAAATCATATTGTACAAACACGTTTCTTCGCTGGCACTACAAGCCAAACGGCAAGCTTAGAATTAGAACAATGCAACAGTTGAAAATGCCTCCGAATTGGCAGAATTTGGGGGTGTTTGGTGTTGGGTATCTAGAGTTTCTTGAATGTCTGAATCTGATCCAAAGTCATATTTGAATATTACAGATCTTCTTGCAAGTCCCCAAAAACGAGATGGCTTCAGCCTACCAACAGCTTGAAACTTCCAGCCAATGTGTGACTTGCAGCGTTTGCATTCAACAATTGTCCATGAATATCTGTGGGAAAGGTTAAATAGAGTCGCAGTGTGTTATTATATCAGTTGTCATAATGTATTACTCAAAAACCTTTTTTTTTAGTAAACCTGAGCTGTATCAATTTAACTTTGTCTTGAACGAATGCGAAATACCAGTGTACTATATTTTAAGTTAGTTAAGTTAACAATATTTTGTATAATTATTATATATAAGGTATTCAAAAAGCAAGATTATGCTTACATGTTTTGTATTATTTATGAATGTACAAATGATTAATGTAGCAATGGGAAAAAAATTGACAAGATTTAAAATCAGTGTGTGAATTGTACAGCGTATATACATAAGAAAATATTCAAATATCCAAAAACCATGTTGGCTAATTTAAAGGTAGCAATCTCAAAGTGAAAGCAATAAATTCAGAAACACCTTTCCTAAACCTGTATTTTTAAATGCCAGTATAGCAAATCATTAGCAGTCGAAATTTTTTTTTGGAAACTTTAAATAAATCAATATTCAATAAGTGCATACCCAGGAAACCATGATGCTTCTGTCGAGGGCACACCACGAGTCACAAGTTCCTTCGCCTTGTAAACTGTCAAGGTCTCATGAACAAACCCGTGAGGATTGACATACGTGCCCTGTGGGCCCTCAATTGACATGGAGAAAATTTGCGAGTGATCAGCCACGTTCGTCTGACAATTCCTACAGCTTATCACCTTTGTCTGCAAATAATCAAATTATTTGGTTATGAACAAAGTAAAACAAAGTAAACGTTTAATTTTATTTCCTATATCAAAATTATCATCCTACCGTTCTCGCAAGAAGTTCCAATTCATATCTCAGTCTTTGAATGGGGCTGTCCATCTTTAAAATTTTAGTACGATGGGTATCATCCATCGTCAAATTCTGGGCAAGCCAAAAACTTAAATTAGACGCGTCTACTGGTATTTTACCACGAGATTCTGTAAGACCCCTCAGTTCCGTTTTCAGTAGTCTGTGCACTTTCTCCACTAGAACAGTTTCGTCGTAATGCTCGTATACGAAATACGGATGTGGGGTCATTGCAGCATAATACTTTAGCCTTTTGCGGTGGGACTGAATTTTTGACTTGAGGTTGGCCAATTCCCTGTCACTCTGACCAAAATTAGAAAATGTGGAAGCCACAGAATCACGTCGAGTAACAGTGAAACGAGACATTTGTGAAATGCTTCCAGATCTTCCTTGCTCACTCACAGGAGGAGTAGCTGGGGAAGATGGCACAACAATTGACGATGCTGCAACTGTGTTAGGGCTTTCAGTGCTTTCGGCTTCTTCACAATGCTTTGGAAGTAGACAACGGGAAGCTCCTGGTAGCAGAATGTTGAGTACAAAAGGTTCCAATCGTATTTCCGGCCGTATTTTAATCCTCCCCATTAGATTCCCGTCAGCCTGTCGACGGACATCTAACACGTTAAATCGTTGGCGGCCTTTGGCCTTCAGAGCAAAGCTAGAGGACATGCTTCCAGGGCCATCTCCCTCCGATTCTTCTTGATACTCGAAAATTTCTGCCAGTGTTCCCAAAGCACCTTTGTACACTACATTACCAGTGGGCATGTCCATACTGCACAGAACACGTTATTAATCAACAAGATAATTTCAATGTAAGTAGCTAACAGATTGCCTATAGTTATTGCTAATGCTTACTCATTGTGAACAATTCCAAAAAGTCTGTCAGTCATCACACACCGCCTAATTGCATTTTGGAAAACAGCATGAAATATCGTTAGTGGTAGGGTTTGTCCGGGAATAAGATGAATTCCCATTGCTATCAAAGTTATTTCTGGCGTTGCATCTTCCTCCAGTAAAACCCTTCCCTGAAGTTCTTCCATTCCTTCGCCAAGATACTATTATATAAAGCAATGCAATTAAAATTATTGTCAAATAAATATAGGCAAGCACAGCTACATACATACAAAGATAATGATACGACCATTTGTCTTTTAAAATGCAAATCCCATATGCATGCAAAATAACGCGCTAAACGTAGTGATAAACTTACAGCGTGTCGAATGGGAAGTTCTTGGTCAAATTCCTGCAAATCTTCGTCAATTTCGTCCGGGGCATCATTATCCTCAGAGGCACCTCTGCCTGAAAAGCCAAGAAGAATTGTTTTACATTTATTACCACGCTTTGTGCATTCCAAGTTGGAATTTCCAACTGTCTAAATGTAATGTAAAGGGTGAATATAAGCTAACCATAATTATTCACCAACATATACAAGCATAAAAAGGCAGTATACGCATAGATATAAAAAATGTATAAAAAGCATGCATAATTTTTTATAGAAAGCATGAAAATCAGTTTATGGTTAATTATACGTGATCGCCGTCGCAGAACATTTCGTATCCAATTGACAGAACGTATACGACGCAGTCTTTCCATTTTGTCACTTTTTTATCATTACAAGTATACTAATAATTTAGTAAAAATTACTTTTCGTACAGGTAATCAGTCAAATGAATTAATTATTGTTTATGTTGTTGTTCACAATGCCAACAATTAACCGATATAACTTTGAATTGTACATAAATTGGGGTAAAGAGCAACAACCACGATAAGTTTGTTGTGTGCTAGTTGACACATATTTGTTTTATCGACCTATTTTGCGGTACATTTTCATCACAAAATATTAACAAGTTAGTTTGTACCAATTATACTGTAATTTGAACTCACTTTCACCATCACCTTCCTCAACATTTAACAACGGGAAGTCCAACTCGCTGTCATCCGAGATTGTGTCCACATCATCATCATCACTATCTACCACCACAGGATTCGGGTTATCACGGAAGTAGCCTTGTAACCGGATTAAAGCACGTTCTCCTTCTTCGTTAACTGCTACAAAATCTTCGTCATAGTTGGCATCTTCTATAGCTACTTCTTCGTTGTTTCCAGCATTTTGTAAATTGTTGGCCTCCTCTGCAGCTACATTGCCTTCTACAGGCACAACTGGAACAGGTACTTCAACATGTTGTGCCACTTGAAGGTTATCACTTTCTTCCCGACTTTCACCTTGAATTGTGGAAGAAGCAGCAACGATTACACCAGCAGGAGCGTATGATGCTGTTGCTCTTGCAAGCTGACTTAAAATTGAAAGCCTGTAACCATCATCTGGTTCATTGTCATGATGTTGACGAGCGTCTTCATAGTCGCTTTCGTCCGAGTCTGAGGCCATCATCTTGAGTCCTTGATGTACTTAAAACTACAAAACACAGTAACAACACGAAATAAGTACGGAACACGGACAACATTTTACTCAAGTCCCTGCTATTTTTGTAAGAAATGCATATGAAAACTCAAAGACTTCAAATATTGGCACGTGAAGTGAGAACATGAATGGCTTCTCTTGCCTATTAAACTTTCACCCGTCGTATTCTGCAACTTATGGCAACTTGACTCTACATCTCTCCTTGAATCGATGCCCTCAACTCCAATGCCTAATTTCTCCCCGAGTATGACGCAGTTCTTCTCTACGCGTCTCTTTCAGCTGGAGTTATTGTTTACATCACAAAAGAATAAGTACTATGTAACTAACATGCGCCACCACAAGGGAAATGACAGCGTAGTATGTACACGTACGTACATATATACATACATATATAAGCAGCAACGAAAAGAGAAAGCGTGTGCGCTTGACGCTGTTTGCTACAATGAAACACTTTATTTGTACGCTTCTCTATTTCCTATTTTTCCACAAGCCAGCTTACTGTAACCGTCTGCTACTGCAAAGTCGACAGTTCATGGATACATAACATATTGTACTAGTAGTACAGGCGTATTTCTGGAATAAAAAAATAAAAAGGAAAATCCCGCAAGGACCTTAACTGTACAGCGGACCACCGACAAAACTATTTATTCTCTTTTTGTGGAAAAGTAGTGGAAGCTAAGTCCAGGATCATTATTTCATGCATTGTTTTCAGCAACCTGCATATGGAAACATATTATTGTTATGCTTTAACTTTATGAATCACTTTCGATGCTATAGTTGAATAACCGCTAAAAATTACACTAAACTAGTCCAACATTTTAAATTTAGACCCTGAGTATGAAAATGGCAAATTAATCAATCACAAATGATATTTCGTTTTTTTAAATACACTGTGACTGATTGATGAGTTTTATTTTTAAAATATGTATGATGTTAACAAAATTTAGAACCGTGATGCCAAAGATTTCTGTAAGATTTTCAGTTTGAGCTACTCGTGCTTGCAAGAGAAAGTGACTGACTAGGAAGACGTTAAAACAAAAATACCTGTTGTGGATCAAGGAAATTCGGATGAAAGCAACTTTCTTTTCTACTCCTTTCCCTTTGAGCACCTTTGC
>JAHZNC010001609.1:0-22155 GCA_027744095.1 Zhuqinia jingwanae
AACCAATTTTCAAAACTTTGGCTCTTGCTAAAGGAAAAAACACAGTCAATTTGGGTGGCTGGAAACAAAAATTCAAAATATAGTGCTGCAAACAAACAAGTATACAAAGTTGAGCATGTACAATTTCTAAAAATAATATCTGTTTCTAAGAAAAAGGGTACTTTTGGTTTTTGACACAAGTTTTATAGAGAAAGCGTTCTATCTTTCTTCTCGGTTACAACTTCGTTTTTTTAAGACATTGTATATTAAGTAGTAAAGGAGGGTCGGGGGGATCTGTATGGTTGTGTTGAATACCTCCTGATGAGTTATCAGAAATCTGATCTGACACACACACACACAAACACACACCACACCAACCCCCAAGAAAAGAAAGGACAAATTGCTTTTGAATCGATAATGCAACGCTAATGTTATGTTTTGGTGGAAGTATGTGATGGAAATGGGGTGGGAGACAGGCGGTTTGAATGAACAACTTTCAAAGTTTATATTTATATGCTCGTATGTATAATAGACTAAGCGGACAATCTGGTTGGGAGAAGTGGGAACAGTTTTGTTTGTTTGTTATTTATATACCTAACTAGAAATTACAGACTAAAAAGTCGAGATTTGTGTCTTGACTTGCGTCGCGTGACCATTGACCATTTACATATTCCCCTGTGTGTGTACACACACACACACACATATCACCTTTAATATGATGGCAGGTACAGTTGCAAATTAATGTGTGTGTATATTTAACAGTAAGTACCTAAGTAGCATATACACAGTATGTTTTTTTCCAACTTTTTTGGGAAAAGTGGGAGAAAGTTGGGTAATAAATGTGTACTGTCCACAAGTCTATACATAACAGCTAAAGTACTTACGACGATTATTATTAGTAAGGAGCAGGCAAGAGTAAAAGTAAGAGTTAAAGAGTGATGGTGAGAAGAAATAGTTTAGAGGTCATTTTTTTACCAAGAAAAGAGGAAGACCAAAATAATTTTCCAGAGTGTAGAGGAAAATATAGGTGCGTTACTTTTGGTGGATGGATAATACATATATGCATATGTGTACACATGACAAATAAGTCGACGACAATTGGCCGTGGAGAATAAAAAAAAGTTGAAGAAACTTTGGAGGTCGTTTGAGTTTCCGACTCTTTTCTCTCCCTTTGTTTTACAAGATTTTTCTCTCGTAAAGAAAACAATAAGCTGTAGTCATTAGAAATAAAGCAGTGTTCAACCCTGGGTCGCAACAGTAGCAGCAGATGTCTGTCACTAACGCTTACAATTTGTAAAAAAACCAAAAAGTGATACCGCAGGCATATTACATACAAAAAAATACTAGACTTTTTTTCTTCTTCCCTACTTTCGATTAACTTTATTGACAACTTTATTTACCTTGTAGTAGTAGTTGTAGTAAGTAGTAGGTATACATATTATTGTATTAGAGTTTATTAGACAGAGCAGTCCGAGAATAATGTGTCGTTGTTTATGTCAGCTTAGTAATCTGATAATCATACTAGTTTTCTCGCATGACGGATTTTTATCCGGGCACAATAAACCAAAACTCTATTTTTTTATCGGGTAGTAATAATGCACTCGTCATAGTCATAATTCAAAACTGATTCAAGTGACAGATTGGAACTAGAGAGAAAGAGAGAGCAAAGTGGATGAATGGTGTATCACTCTAAATTATATCACATAATAATATACTCCATGCCACCAGCACCGTATATGTACCCTATCCATTATATAATCCATTTATCCTTCCTCTCTCTCTCTCTCTCTGGAGAATAAGGGACGGCTTGGCACATGCTGAATGGTTTGCGGGAAGGGAAAGTATGGATTTATATACTATGTATATGTTGATGATATAGTGTGGTTGTGGTGGTAGTGGTACACAGTATTGGCAAAGTTCTGTGATGAACTAAAATGACTTCTTCGTGTTCAGGGGTAATTAGTGTCATGCTCCTGTGGCGAGTTTGAAAATTTGATTATGGATGTCAGCGTCATCATATTATCCATCGTTAGCTAAGCTTAAATGAATTAAATAGAAGATAAAAAACTCTTCTGTTCTTCTGAACAATGTGCATGGATAAAAAAGTTTAAATATTGATGACATAATAAAAAGAGACAAGTATACTACTAATACTACTACTAAGTATATTTACCGTATTTTTACTAATATTTTTTCATTTACACTACGTCTATCATGATTTTATTGACATGATAGTCTGTGCGCATATTTTCTTTAAGATGACATATTATATTTTTACCTAAGGTATAGTATTAGGCAATTAAGCAGGATGTTTTATGCAACTAATTTTCATTCTATCATGGACATATCGACCAATAGTACAACTATTATTTTTATTATTATTATCATTATAAATGTATACTTTTTTTATGAAAATAAGAACATGAATAATTTGTACATATTCAAAGATGTGACGCATAAAAATATACATAATAGGCTGTATGCATTTCTGCTTGTCGCACGCATTCTATTTTTTTTAAACATTTTTAAGACGACATGCAATATAATGGAACACAACAACATCAACAACAACCATGCAGACAAAAGGAGAAAGGGGAAAAGCGGAGACCATCAACAAACAAATTTATATGAGGCATGCACATCTATAAAACGTGACTACATTTTCTTTGACTAGTAATACATTTCGCGTTATCGTGTTTTGTTAGTACGACTAACTCTGTGTGTGACGACGACGTGTAGCTGTCCTTATATCCTCCTTTCTCCTCCTTATTCACACAGAGAGAAAATGCCATCGTTTTTTTGTTGGTTGTGCACTGCGTTGTTGTTGTTATTATTATTATTATTATTATTACTGCTGCTATAATACTACTAACTTGTTCTCTGGCATCTTCTTTACTACTTTTGGCAGTAGTAAATATTTTGAATTTATGTTGCTACTAAACTGACTAACTTTGGATTATTATTAGACTTTTGACGAAAATGGAATCGTACGAGTACGTCAGGGAAGGAGGAAGAAAAGGGAGAGCAAAAAGAAAAACGTTTACTGTTGTACATGAAACATGCATACCACCACCAGCGAGGAAAGTTAATCCGGGAAATTACTTGAAATCACGACATGCATCAACCTGAACCTCTTGTGTGTGTACCATGTCTCTTTTAAAATAGGCAATGTTTTCAATCCATCAAGGTAAAATGTTGACATGTCATTTGAAAAAGTATGGTTTAATTCATCGATACATGCATACCTATATTCAATATTACACCAATTTATTACTTTTTAGTAAAAAGTTTTTACTTAGCTTTGTTAGCACACGTTGGATTTAACTTTATGAATTATCAGTCAACACTTTGAATAGGGTTTGCCTCTTATCTAGCTATAAGGTTACAAGCGTTCAGCATCACTATTTACGTAGAATGTCGTCTTAGTTTGTCAATAAATACTTCAGTCTTGATTGAAGTTAGTCAGTGTAATCTTATCTTGTTTCAAAATTTACTAAAAAAAATAAACAAAATGAGCTAATATAAACACTTAAATGAATTGCATATCAAGTGTTGCACGATGTGATTGGAAGTACATAAATAGGAAGCTAACTGACATTTTAAAATGTAAAATGAATAGACAGTAAATGTGATAGTGATTGATCATCATATGATAAGATAATTTATATACAGATATACGTGATTTATGTATGTTTCATTTTTGAACCAACAACGACACAAAACAAAGGCGCACAAAAAAAATTTCAAACGAGCTCTCAGAATACAAATTTTTTTTTTTAATTTAGCGCTTGTTCATGCGATCCATTAAATGTTGTGGTGAGATTGCACTCTCATTTAATTACTGATGTAGAGTGGAAAGTAACCAAAGGACGAAGTTTTATAGGGTGGGTAAGTAGAATGGGCAGGAAATGAGTATGCAAAATTCCCTTAAGCAATAATATTATGCTATTGTAGTTTCGGTGACATTTACTATTTGGTTGTTTGTTGTAGCACGGTAAAATGTTTGGATGTGATAAATATACAATATATAGTATCACATATTGATATTATATGCTAGTTATGCCATATGGCCCGAATTATATAGGTACGTGAATGATATTTTCATACAAATAGTATGGCACAAATAAGCCAAAACCTTATTATTGTTATGCTTCCATTCACTCACTCACTCAGCTCCATTTCCAACTGTCCAACTGACTGTGGGAAAATGAATGAATGAATGACCACCACCTGATGCATAATTTAGTAGACAGGCATAAAGTGAAAGTAATTTTTTTGGTCCAAACCTGCTTGCGAAACAAACATGTCTATTTTCATATGCCCCTTTATATAATTTCCCCCTTTACATTTTCTTCTTCCACTGCAGTTGATATATATTGATGTAGGTTGTAGGTAACTTTGTAAATGTATTCAACGGAATTAGATTCCATTTTCACATTGATGGAGTGAAACAGAAACTAGGTTTAGTTTGTTTTAAATTAAATCAAATTAAAGGTGTTCGCACAGCAAATAATTCCACAGCTTTTGTTCTATTTGGGACTCAATTCGTTTTCGGTTTAATACGGGTTTTTATATTCACCCTTCTACCCACCCAGCACAGGTCCGCATCAACTTTGATAAATATTTAATAAATTGCCAAATCCCTTTTTATTGTCAATCTGAAATATTTTGTCAAGCTTTGTTAGTATCCATCTACTAAAAGTGACCTTCCATATATGTGTACCATATACAAATCCACATATATAAATATTGATCATACTTTCACCAGAATGTACATTCATAAAAGATTTCATTTTAGTTGGAAAGCGTGGTTTACATTTACAATCAGGGAAAAGGGGACAATTCCCGAATTACTTATGTTTGTATTTATGTCCTTTTGTAAGTTTTACTTGTGTGCATGTGTACAGTTTTTGGGTAGATGAATTACTGGGACCTCCGAATAATAATAATATCGTTTCGGTTTAGGTTGAATTAGACGTCTCCAGCTGACAAGCACACATGCTGTTCCCACAATCTACTAGAGAGAGAGAGAGAGAGAAGAGAGAGACGCTCACACACACACACGATAAGTAATCAACAATGAAATATTTTTTTACGAGTTTATTTGTTTTCTATTATCTTACATGTTCATTTGTTTTAAATACATCAAACTATCAACTACCAAGGCCATTTAAATTTCACTAATAACATGAACATTTCAAGGTTATCATTATCAAGGAAAACAATAATTATGGTTTTGTCCTCATCGTAATTTTATTTGTGAATGTATTAACATAATAGTATTGCTATCATGTCATATTACATGCATAAAGGTCATGTGTGGTATGTGTGCACTCGTAAACTATTTAACATCAGTAATAATTTTAGATGAGAAGAACTGACAGCAAAGTATGAAATATGAAAAATACACAAAATAAATAATATAGTCTCATATTAAATGAATTTAGATAATAAAAACAGCTTGATACTTTTTCATAAAACATGCGTAGTATTATTATTTCTTGTTTTTTTGTGTGTGATGATGATCCCTACTTGTTTTTAGAATGTTTTGTCGATTTTCATCTTTATCTACTCAACTACTCTCTGGCTACTTCCTTATGTTATTGTTACATGCAATTTTACGATATGATTTGATCGTTGACTCGTGGATTATATTTATAGAATAAAATGTCATTTGGTTTTTTACGGATTTGTCAAACAAGGGAAAGTTGTGTGTAATAAACAGTGTAGAAGAACGTACAGGTAGACTATAAATTATATCCTTTCTCATTTTCAGTTCTCCTCAGCCCAAATGAATACAATGATGATGATAGTAAACACGCAGTAAAAATGTCATTAAAAATATCATAATATTTTTCAAGCATAGCATGATATATTTTTTATAGTGCATAGTAACTTTAGTAGCTGGAAGGCACTTTGCTTTTTAAAAAAAGACAAGTAATTTGGGTACAGTGAATCATTCATTATGTTATGCATGACTTTGTTTACTACACACGTGTAAATGTGATTGGTATAACCAGTGACCTTATTTTGTGCATCTTTCAACATTTGCTCAAATATTACACCTATTATTATACAAGGGGATGCATTTCAGCACAAAAGACATGCATAATATAATATCATGCTGCTTTCACTATATATCGCAAAGGAAACTTGCCTTTTTCCCTCAAATTTACTTACTTACTTGTTAGTTGTTAACAACGGTTTGCAGCATGCTTTGTGTACATATCACAGTTCCTGCTTTAATGCATTATTACGCCTGCATGCATATTGCATGCACACACACACACATGCTATAACATATGGACACTGAATTTCTCTTCCTTTACATTAGTACAAAAAGAGTTTTTTTTACTACACTAAGAAATGTATGTATCACACACATAAGCATGTATGCATGCATAAATACACATTAGACAGAAAAAAAACATCTAGTTTTCACGGAGGGAAAATTAAGGGAAAAAAGAAAGTAAAATGAGTGAGCAAGTTACACGGGAAGCTTGTCAAGGGTGAGTTATTTCCAGAAGACACGCAAAATTTCTTTGGTTTGTTAGATGATGTGGGGAACATGGTTTTTGTGTTGAGCTTACATATTATTCTGATATACCTATTTTTCTCTTTTGTCTTGGTTCACTATACGCAATACGCAGTTTATCTACAAAAAAGCTGACTTTACACCTAGTTTCATGTATCAGAAGAATATCATCAGGAAAAAAACTAGGATTTTTTTTGGTTTAGAGAGTAGCGCCTATATAAGATTCAATATGAATTAATAGCCTAACTCCGCATACATATATAAAAGTTTTTTTTTATACAATAATTCACTTAAACTGGGGCACAAAGATACACAAAATGAACGCAGTTTATCTACAAAAAAGCTGACTTTACACCTAGTTTCATGTATCAGAAGAATATCATCAGGAAAAAAACTAGGATTTTTTTTGGTTTAGAAATCATATTAGGTAATAGTTCATGCATTGTCCATATACATTGTATGATACATATACATAATAATAATAAATAATAATAATAATATACACGTACATATATCATAAATACAAAGTGAGTGAGAATGAATGAACACAACAAGAAAAGAAGAAACCAAAGAAAAATATAATATTTAGAAGGGATTAAGCATGCCTGCTAAAACTTTATCAAATATATTGTCTTTCCCCTGAGGGAATTTTTACGTGACATACGAGAAGATATGTGTGTGAGTACATCTTGTTGTGTGTGTTTTTGCGGTACACACTGTGTACTCAACTGTACTGGCTACACCATGAAAATTTTACTTTCATGTATAAAAGTGTTTACTTATAAAAACGAGCTAATATTTACCTAAAAAAAGTGACATAAAGTACACGTGTCTTTCGTATTTTTTTTGGTCTCCCGTCGAGAAAAAAAAGGGAAAGGCAATTTGTGTATAATTTTTGTTTGGCGCATGATAATAATAATGTGTGAAAAAAAGTCTTGTGTGATTGATATACTAACGATTATACTAGGGTTTCTTTAAGTTGTTGGATACATTGAATATGTGTACGTGTGTAACACTTGATGCAACGGTTTCTGAAGAAAAGAAGCAAAAGATCACGTTGAAGAGGAGAGATGAAGTGGTGGTAACTCCAGAGAGAACAAAATATTATGAATGTGACATCTTTCACTTTTTTGTACACTTTTTTTCCATGCTCCTCCACAATTTTTTTTTTGACTTTTTATGTGACATAGAAAGAGTGTGAATAAGTAGCACTGACTTGACTGGGTTGGAGGTGGATGCACTTTTTGTAAGCCAATATATCTCATTTGGTATTATTCCAAGCACAGCTCAACAATGCGAAGGATTTTTTTTTGTGGTTGTAAGCAATCCACATATTGTAAACGCATTTTTATTGTTTTATTCCACTAATATTTTTGTTTTTTCTTCAAAAGTTGACTTTTCTTTGCTTTTTGTCTAATGTTTAAAGGGTGGAGATCCCGACATACTTTTAAAACTCACATTATTATTTCCTATATATATTTTTTTGTACTACTTTCATAATATTTATGCATACTTTACGATGCAGACAAGAAGCAAAGAAAGTGTAAATACAGTAGTACTACAAAAGAAAAAACTTTTCCGGTTTAATGCATTCAAGTAAACAACAAGAGCAAAAGAACAATGACAAAAGTTGCAATAATCCCCTCTGCGGACATTTTGTTTTGATAAGCTGTGTGTTTTCTCCAGAGCAGGATTCAAAGTTTGCAAAGGATTTTCTATCAACATACCTAAAAATAATATTCTATACATACACGTACATATGCAGCGTGTAGCATTGCAGCAATGAATTAGTGAGAAAAAAGTTATTTTAAATGTAAAGTTATAAATACTGCTGCATGAAATAATATACCATCATCGAATATTTTGTTCTAAATCTGCTGCGGTTGCTCAATGTAAGTATATATACAGGACATGCATAAATATTTTACCAGCAGCCGCATCGGTATTTTTAACACTTTTTCCCCATACTCGGATTGTTTTACACAAGCAACTTTATATTTACCCAATTGCGCCGTTTTATTACAAAAATGTGCTATTTAAAGGTTTTGGTTCTCCTTTTTGTGTGTTTTAAACATATTATGTAGAGAGTAGCGCCTATATAAGATTCAATATGAATTAATAGCCTAACTCCGCATACATATATAAAAGTTTTTTTTTATACAATAATTCACTTAAACTGGGGCACAAAGATACACAAAATGAAAAGTGTGGAACAGGTGCAAAGCAAAGTAAAAATAGAAAAAAATGGAGAGTATATATTCCCGACATACATACATCCCCCACCACCTACTATTCCAATACCACCCGCATCGACCCTATTTCCCCTTTGCGTTAAAACTCGTCCGCTATTTGTTTTCGTGTAAAACAACTTGTTTAGAGGTTTATGTATCAGGAAACTATTTTCTATAACATAAATATATAAGTTTTATACAAACATATTATATGCACACGCTTTATATTGTCATTTAGTTTTGTTATTGTTATTATTATCGATATAGAGCTGGTTTCTGGTTTAAATTAAGTGTAAAATATAGTAATAATAGTATAATATTTGGTATTGATGAAAGTGTGAAGCAAAAATCATTCGGTGGTGGTGGTGAAACGTAAATATTTGCTTATCTCACGTTTCTTGTTTACGGAGGCAATATATTACATTGAAGCAATCGCACGACAAAATATATTTATACGGAAGCTTGTTGGGTAATACACATGTTCAGGTGAAATAAAAGTGGTACAGGATTATTAGTTTCCCCAAATGTTTTAATGTCAAATTGGATTTAGCTTTGTAGTAATACTGACTGCATTTAAAAATGCGTGTTAAATTTGTTTCAACAAAACCGTCAAACTCTCAGTCGTCTTTGCACATTAAACTTGCAAACCATGCTTAATTTGTTCTCTGATGTTTTCTCTGTCGATCAGAACGACTCCTTTTTGGAAAAGGTATATTGCATTAAAAAATCATTGCAAAAATTAAATACAAGTCGTAGACGCGTTTAAAAATCTCAAATATTATGCATATTAGACATTGAAACCTTTTTTAAATTATTGTCAATTCTCTCTTCAACAATCCGAATACAGGCGATTGTGATTTTTCTATATGTGTATGTATATGTTGACCTCTGATGCTTCACGTGTCTCATGTATGACGAGATCTTCGTCAAGGTCACTAGAGGCAACAAAGAATGGTGTAGGATTTAAGTTTATGTTGATTTGTGGCCGATTGAAAAAAAATCACACATTGTCCATATTGATATGATAAAGGTGATCTCGGAAGGCGGTCTCTGAGATTTATATCTACGAATTTTGACTTTACTCCTCAACTCTATTGCTTTATTCAAAATGGTGTCCTTAAGTGCTATGAATCTAGGATCAGGCTTTATGCAATGGAAGCAGCAACAGGAAGTTCGTGATGACAATGGGAATGTTGGTGCTCCCAGTGGTCAGCCTTCTTCTCACACTCTGGAGATGGTGTGGACCACTGCTTTTGATCCCAACAAAGGAGAGGACGAAACTTTTGAGTTCGAACTGGGGAAAGCACTTTCTTTTCCATCCAAATGGAAGTTTATCTTAAGACCTATTCATCTTAAATCATCAACGTTTGTTGCCGTCTTCGCCAACTTGGACGAAATAGACAGTAAAAAATATGATGACGTAGTACAAGGAGATGAAAAACAAGATGTCCACGCATCGTCAAGCTCCCAGGAGAATTCCCTTGAAATTCCCGTTTCATGGTCTATTCAACTACTCAGCCCAGAAAATCAGGATGTTCAAGTTAAAATAGGTATTAACTTTGGAGATATTGTATATTATTCCACACTATATATAATATAACTATTAATGCAAATATATATGTTTGGAATTGCATAATAATGTAATAAAGGGATTTTCCCCCGTTATAGTTTCTGCTAATTTAGATTTCGGGCAGGGTCCATGCTTCGGAGTAAACCGTTTGGTGGACGTTAGTTATCTTCACCTTTTTAGATTTCCGAATGAAAATGAAAAATTGAAACTCAAATTTGAGTTCACCTTGTTCAAATCCGGGACTAAAATTGAACCACTGACTGTAACGAAGGAGGAGCAAGCCTTGACGTGCAGCAATGTGACTGTAATAACCCCGGATGGGCAAAGTCTCGATGTTAATCGAATTGCACTGTGTAAACATTTTATGATATCCATATCCATGCGCAGTTAATTTCACTGGGAATAGTTAAGTGTTTGAAAATAATCAAAATGTAATGATTGCTGATTGCTTTGCACTTGCAGTCCGATCCCCGTATTTCTCTAACTTACTACTTAAAGCGGAATCTGAGAAGGAATCCACCGGGAAACTTGTCATGAATGTTGACAAACCTATGGAAATTATGAGGTTCATCATATGTCACATTAACTTTGGACAATGTTTGGACGAGCTACAAGATCCTAACAAGTTTACTCTTTCTTTCGTCAAGGACCTTGCTAAAACGGCAGCGGAGTACGGGCTCAAAGATTTTGAGACTTATCTTCTCAAGTTTTACCCTGGACTCGAGGAAGTGCTCATGGAAGAGGCCCAATGTACAGCTATGAATAAGAAGATGAAGTTTACCATATTTAACAGATAGATGATCTAAGTTGATAAGATGAAAGTTATTTGATATAAATATCAGTGAAGTGGTGTCGTGAATCTAAAATAAAATAATTGGAAATGTATGTAGTTAAAACAAAATGAAAAATCTTAAATTTTGCCGTGTTTAGAATTAAAAAAATAATTATTGTTAATAATAATGTATCCTTGTGATGAATAAAATATTTTTGAGTGTAAAGCAGATGAGTGACAATTATTAATTTACAAAAAGTTTTTTCCAAAAAATAATAATAAAGAGTTAATTGCACCTTTGCCACATTACCAAATAATAGGGTCCAAACTTTACTGGCCACGAAAGGAAAGAGAGAAGGAAGCAAATTCCTCATCTTTGGTTTTCTTTAGATTTTACCAGGTATACCTACATTTATTTTACATGTTTACAGTTTGAGGTACGGAAATAAATAATTCTGTGCATAAACAAATTCTTATCTAAATCCCGAATGAAATTACACTGAATTCTTAGAATGTTCTTGTTCCTATAAACCTAATATATAAAATAATATACATTTATACTATTTGCTAAACCAAAATCCAAAAACAAAGTCGTAATGTTTGTTTTACTTAATTCAAAATTTGGCGAGTGTGCCCATTATACACAAAATGATTGTTTCCAAAATCTAATTTACTATTTTTCCATATATTGTCGGAAAACTTTAGCATCAGCTTTATCCTTCAGACATGTTTTTGGTTGACCTTCTTTTCTGTTTTCCTACAAAATTGTACAAATTGTGTGGCATGTGCAGAAGTACAAATCTAAGATTTTTACTAAAGGATGTCACAAGAGAAAATTGTGTTTCTGCATGTATGGTTGCTTACTTTATTTTCTCTTCTTCTTCAAATTCAATCCCAGTTATTTTCTCTTCCGAAATGTAAAATCAACAAGATGAGACTCTACAAGATGATCTGAAGGATTACATAGTTTTATTATTTTATTATTATTTCATTAGTAGCTTGCCGTAGTCTTTTCTCAAGACACTTGTACCCTCAAGTCGTTTTCCTTTTCCACATTTTTTTTCTCTCTTTCCTGCTGCTATATTCTGGCAAAAATACATCTACTCATTTTCTCTGTTATATACGCTCAGCTACGCAAGAAATAGCAATATGAATATCTAGATATATGTTATGTTTAGGTATGTACAAATGTATATACAGTAGGAAAAATAAGAAGAAGGAAAATGATTATGAGAAATTTGAAGTTTACTGTCCTTGTCTTCTTCCCTCGTCTTATTTTACCTTTTGTCTTATTTGCTTGCTTGCTTGTGTAAGGGCTCCTGTCTGCGTCGATGAGAATAAAGGAGAGCAGTGAAGAGTACAACAATCGTTATGTTATTATGTTTACTTGTCGCCCTCTTCAATGCTAAATCAACTGTGAGCGAAAAAGCACAATAATAGATATATACCTACATACCATGTTTATTATTATTATTATTATGAGGAAAAAGTAAATGTAGAGAAAACACGGGAATTATTTGGCAAAACGAAAGACGTAAGCCTAAGAGGGGAAGAGGCGGCAGGCCATAAGACAATAAAGGTCTCTCTCTTTTTCTACAGTTTCCTCATCTCATCTTACCCGGCAACATAAACTAATGTTATGTAGGCGTAAGCATATAGGTTATGTGGGTATATTATACATATATTTGTGTATGAGAGAGAGAGCTTTTGTTTGTACTTCTACTTGTGTGGTGCTAGTATTACATGCTAAACTTCAAGTTGTTTTGCGACGTGAGTAAATATTTACCTTTGTTTTTTTTACTAGACTACTGCTAAAATGCTACCTTTTTAACAAACAACGTAAAACCGTTCAAAGCTAAACATACATATAACATATTGTACGTATATACATGTACCTATGTACTTATTATATCTTTGCACCAGCTCGACAAAAACCGTTTTTCTAAGATCCCTACATATGACACTCTTCCTATTACTCCCCTTTGTCCGCTATATAATATTTTGCCTCCTAGCAAACACATACATGACACTCAACCAAAATAAACGCCGATATCAATGCTGCTGTTATGCTACCCATTTTCTCCTATTATTATTAAAAATCACGCTGTGTCTTGCTATTTCAGGTTATAGATCGTATTATTATTTCCTGCAAAGAAGAAAGAATAATAATAATAATACTATTATTATTATTATCATCATTATCATCCAATATTGTTATTGCTGCAAACATTATAGTAATAAGACCCTTATGAAAGGGGTATGGGAACTCTTCAGCAGAGCAGCCAAGCAAAGTAATTGTTTTCGTAATAAGATTTATACAAACAATTATCTTATCATACCGTTCAAAAAGGAGCTTCAGGACCAAATTACGGAGAGGAAATAAAAATATTAAATGTTCGAAAAAGTAAATAAAAAAAGTAATTTAGTTTTAAAAGAGTTTTCAGCTTTTTTTTTGGTAAAGTTGCAAAACAATATTTTTCAAGTATTAATTTAATGGAAGTGAAAAACAAGCCGCTTTTTACGGATACGTTCTTGAAAATGACATATTTAACATGATTTGCAGTATATAAAATTATTCGGCTGGAGATACAAAAATGTACACGAGAGAGGAAATTTATAATTTTAATCTAGTGCTAATATATTGTCGAATATACATAAATACGAGTTAATGGCTTACTAATGGAACATGCTCCAGCTTACACGGACAATACACAAAATATAACTTCATTATTACATTGGTAAAGTGTACAGATTGGATATTTCTGCCTAGGGTCATCTATCTATATCCATATATCTGAAATACACCTTAAATTGTAAATGGAGCGTTAGCCTTGGCAAACTCAAATCACCTTGCTTGTTATCTATCCAACCACCTTCTGCCTTCTCGGCATCGGCAATGAGTAAACCATTTTCTACATCAATTCCACCGCGGAACCGCGCCACCACCATCACTACCACAGCATAACTACCTTTAGCCACCACCACCACCGCAGCACACCATCGCCCTTGTGATCAAAAGCCATCAAAGAAAACTCCATAAAGAATCACCTTAAAAACCTTAGCAGCTCTCCTATGAATGTATCTATGTAGCTATATTGTACATAGGTATATATATTATGTAGCATAATAAGAAGGTGATGTAATATATGGAATGTTAGTAGGCACGTACGATAGGACAACGCTAGAGAAATAGTGAAAGTTCGTGTGTGGCGTGTCCTTTTTGTGTTTGTTGAGTTAAACCGTGATTAACTGGTTTAAGGCCCTTTTTTTACTGTGGCATGAAAATGGAAGATAGATAGATGCACGGGTAAAGCATAGTATGTATCCGTATAAAACCCTCTCTCTCTCTCTCTCGTTGCGTTTTCATTTCTCAAAATATAAGTTTATTCTGTCTACATACGTGACTGTGACACGACAGAAAAGGGGATGTAGTAGAACGCGGATGAATGTAAAAGCATACACACACACACACACATACATTCATAAGTGCTTATATGACTCTACAAACAAACACATCAAATTGTTGTATAAGCTGCCGCTACTGGCATCACTGCTGCTACTACACGGTCAAGCTTACTCCAACAACAAGTTTTTTTTAAAGCAAGATTGTAAAACGGGATAGTCAAGTAACGGCTTCTCACAACAGTTCTAAAGAATTGGATAGCTGCCATTCTCAGGGAAAATAGTCAACCATCCTATTGGATTCCATTATTGCAAAAAAAAACATTCTTTTTCTCCTACACAAAAAAAGAGAGAAAAGACCAAGTAGAGGAATCTCAAAAGAGCCTAAAGGTATATAAAATAAACGTGTGTTTTGTCTGTGTGTTCATTTTAACAAGTTCACTCACTCCCTCTCTCTCTCTATCTCTCTCTCTCTCTTTTGCTCAATTTTTTTTACTACTAACTATATAGCTGGTATGTATGTATATGTTGTGTTAACATAACAGCATCATCATCATCATCACAATCATCACATTCATATTATCTACATTATATATAGAACAACATAATTTTGAAATGGAAAGAAAGCAGACAGACAGGTTGATCACTCTGGCTGCTCTTATTTCTGCGGAAGAAGAAAGAAGAAAAAAACCTTTCTTTTCTTTTTCTATTTTTATCGTTCTCTCACATCGTGAAAAAACAAACAAATATATTATTAGTTTAGTATGATGTTTTTTTTACTTGAAGGTAGTATGTAGGTATATATGCACATTACTTGTTTGCATAGTGAACGTAAATCGTGTACTCTTCATTATTCCACAAGATAAGAAAAAGAAGAGAAGAAAGTAGAAAAAAAAGAAATTTGTTGGAACGATATGTTTTTTATGCTTTTGCTATATACAGTCTTACCTCTTCTCTGAAAGCATGTCAGAGGAGGAGAAGAAGAAGAAGTGACTCTATTTTCTTGTCGTGGACGAAAAAAAATATGTAAAATACTTTATTGCAAATACACTTTGCCTTTTTCACACTCTATATTTATTGTTGTGCTACACGTACACTTATTATGATGTTATTAGAGCGGAGCGTGCATGTAGTCACTTTTTCTTAAACTTGTCATAAACATGTCTACATTCAAACATTTCTATTCTTTCGCTCCTTCGTCTTCTTCTTATTATTATACATCCTCTCTTTCTCTGGGTTTTCCCACCTTTACACCTGGGTCGGTTCCAAAAAAAGAAGAAGAAAGGAAAACAAATAAAAATACCTTATTGCTTTCTAAATACCTGTAATATACCTATATGCTATTATCGTAACACATCCGCTTTTTTAATGCTTTTCTCTGTATTATAATCACAATATGCCATCAACGTAAAAAAAACAAAAAAATATAATTATATGAGATGATAAGCACAACACAAACACACACATACACACAGACTAATCTAAAAAATGGTAAATTTTCTTTTCCTGTTGTCCTAAAAACATATTTTTTCGACTGAAAATAAATGCCTGTTCAAACTGTAGTAGGTATGTAAATATTTTACCTCATCGTCATTCTTTATGATGCTGGTTTGAAAGCAAAAGGTGTATATAGAGACTAGCATACCCGAACAATTTTTGGAATGGAATATGGTGACGAGATAAACTAAAGGAAAAAACGCTATCCAAAAAAATCTCTCTGCAATCTATTTTCTTTGTTCTCTTTTTTTTCATCACATCACATGCATGTATTTTATGTAAATGAAGAAAAAGGAAAAATAAATATAGTCATGTCTTTTTATACTTTATGAATTTTCGTTCACTAGTGAATACTTCATTTCATGCATATTATTATCATACCATATCTTGTGCTACACACATACTTACACATAATATCCCTTATCAATATCATCATCATATCACCATTTTCTATAAAAAAGAAGAAGAATATATGATTGTGTTGATGTATAAGAAAGCATAAAGCTAGTAAGACAGCAGGATTGTTATTTCTCATATATTTTCCTTGACTATGAGAGAGCAAGGCATTCTCTTTTGTTGGCCATTCTCTATCTCTCTCTCTCTCTCAAGTCAGCCCAAGATTTTTTTTCAACCCTAATAATAATAATACTACTACTACCGGTTCACTTGCTCTTTGGCTCTTAGCCAGTACATGTACATATTACATATATGAGAGAGGGTGGTGATGTTGGTTGGTGGTGGTGTGGCAGATACATGTGTTTATTATGTAACTATTGACTCATCATCATCATCAGCAACATCACCATATCCTCATGAATACTTTTTTTCTTCCACACTGTTTTCTTCTTCTACAAAGCTACAACAACAAACTATTTTCACTCTCTTTTTTACGTACTTTCCATTCCAAAAAAAAACCACCGCCACTACTACTACCACTACCATCACCTCTCTCTCTCTTTTCTCTATATAGTCTCATCTCCAATAATGGTACATTTTATTTGGTCCAACCCTACTGGCTACCACCGCAGTGTAATGGAGCTCATTTACAAACTTGGTAATCCTCTAATATTCCACCAATTTACACTCCTTTTCTCTCTCCTTTCTTCTTTCTCATATCTTCTCATCTCATCATCCAATCTATAGACAAACAAGCAGACATATAGATACGTACATGTATACTACTTTTTATAATAAGTAAACTTGTAACTTATAATGAACTGCGGAGGAGGAGGAGGAGTATTTTATTCTAACAGACTATTATCATGCATGCCATATCCCTATATACATATGCATGCATGTATGTTCTCATATTATTAAACCATATTGCCAGGGATAGATGCTATTTTGAGTTAATAAAAGACTTTGAAAACTCTCTTTTTATACCATGTGCTTTTTGATGATGAGGAGACCCATAGCCCAGCCAAAATATTTACGTTTTTTTATACCCACTTCTTTTCTTATACGTATCTTTAAAATGCCAAAAGATGTATGTATATATTTAGGTAATACCACAAGAGAAAAAAAATATATATCTGTAAAGATTGCTTGCTGTGTGTTACGACTGTAAAAGCCGGATTTCTTCATTTTTCACTGTACACAAGGTGTACTGAAACAAGGAAAAGGTATAAAGGTTATACGGCTCTTTTTTTATTTTCAGAGTAGATTTCTGTGTTCCGTATTGCACAGTTTAGGAACTACTTTGAGTGCATTATATCTTCAAGAGAATAAGGTAAAGGTAGAGAAGAAGAACAAGAAGAAGGAAAAAAACAAAATGTTTATGTACATTTCTTCCTTCCTTTCCTTTTCTTATGGAAAAAGTTGGTTTATCAGCCAACAAGCTCTTGCAAAATTAGTTTTGCCCCTGGCTTGGCTTAAAATCCGATTTGTTTCGTCCCCCAAATGAATGAGAGACACACACACACATACACACACAAAGCTGAAGAAGTTTATACTGTATAAAGGATATAACTATAATAGGCATATATATATGAACGTAAACTATAAGTACTCTTGTAATTGAGTTCACTACTACTGCTCCGCTATTTTGTTTCCAGAGATCTTCCTTTTCTTCAAAAGAGCTGTTATGGCGTGTGGCACGGCTTATAATGCAATCTAATAGTGTAGTACATACATATAGTAGAGGGCAAGGTTGTTTGAGTTTTGTTTGAGTATTTAGTAGAAAAAGTGGAGAAGTGAAAGTAGCGTATAAAAAGATGATAGGGTGTGAACATAACATGTATACATTATTTCAGTATACAGATACACAAAAACCTATGTATATTACCTATTACAACAAGTAAGGATTGTAAGAAAATAGGAGATGACGGCGATAATATATAAAAAGGAATAAGTATTTACTACAACACACACACACATACACACACAAAGATGAACTTTCTAAATAAACAGCCTTGTCACATCAAAAACATAGCATACCATTATATTAGAGCTTTTCCTCTTTTTCTTCTTGAAAGAGAGAGAGAAAAAAATAGAAGAAAAAAACGTGTGTAGGCTTATTTGCTCCATGTATGTATTTATATTCATATTACCTATATTATTAGTCTTCACACAAATGTATGCAATGTTGACGATGGTGGGAAATGCAGCTTAACGATCGTTGTTGAGGTAGTTAATGGAATGACAGGATTAGTGAAGAACAACATGAGAGGGAAAAAGGAAGGGAAAAAATTGGTATAAAAGCCAGAATGAATTCATGGCAAAATAGCAGCAGAAAGAGAGAGAGAGAGAAATAGAGAGAGAATTGTCTACAGGAACTTAATGCGGTATATAATATGTTATGGCATAAATGGGTATATGTTTATCCATGAGCAATTTCTCAAATAGTACACTTTATCGTTGAATGATAAAAGTGACATGTAATTTGGATTTATTTTTTCGGCTCATTATTTAAAGACATATGCGAATGTGTTTCACTTTATTACCTGAAATTATACGGTTACTTACGTTGCTGATGCAAGCACATGTATGGTACACAAAGTTTTGTGTTGTACTTTTGTGCACAATTACTTTATATACATATCTACATTCATTCCTATGACCATTTAAAAAAAAACTGGAAACAAAAACAAAGGCGACGGAAAAAAATGTAAAGTAATTTTCCTGTGTTCTTCTGGTTCTAATGTAGGCTTTTATGACTTGATATATATTTATATCATGTATGTCTGTATATACATATGTAATTAAGAAGTAAAAGTTTTGGAAAGAAAACGCTTTATTATTCATGACAGGGAATGTATACACGCACCATTTAAGCTCGGGGTTTCTGGAGATAATAATAGACGAACAACTAGAGTAAAAAGCATTAATTGGTGTTGGTTGGCATGAAGTTATGAAGGAAATCCTATACGTTTGTACAATATAGCCCCACTATTTTCTTCTTCATTTTGTGTGTATAATGTGTGTTGTTATTATGAACCCTAATTTAGATTTGAATAGGTACATATGTACATATCGGTATGCTCATTTTTAGCAAAAAAGAAGAAGGAAGGAATGAGAAAGGAAGGGACTGCATTACTTTAATGACAACAAACTACTACCAAAACTATTATTTTAAGTTTGTGTAGGTAACACCAGTTTTTACAATCTTCCAAATCCGAAAAAAACTTATCTTTGTCATAGCCAAAAATTCTCTCTTTGATAGCTGCCAGTTTGATAAATGTAAAATATGCACACATATATGTGTGTGTGTATGCAAATATTACATCGTGCGCTATACGTCTTGCCAGACAGACAGACAATCTAAAATTAAGTCGGTGAAACTTTTGTCATAATCCTAGAATCTGTATTATAATCCCTTCCCCATTACATGTTGTTATACAACGCCTACTTTCTTCTGTATCATCATCATCATCATCATAATCATGCTGGCATGAATTAAAACGCAGGATCTTTATCTCTTGGATTACAGAAGTTTGTCACTGATAATGCCAGTATAATATCCTACTATCCTACATGGCATAAATCAAGAAAATGTATGCTTATTAATGCACGGTTTGCCCGTTTAGATCTTGTGTGGTAGTGTATTTGGTTTGGAAAAATGTTTCAAGTTTGTTTGTTTTGAATAAAATTTAAATTGCATTATATCAATGTATCGTACTATAATTTTTTATTAAATTCCTATTTCTGCTTGCTACATTATTTCATTTAATATTTTTCACAACGGTAACATACTCAATGACTGAAAACGCCATTAAAATATATATCTTTATCGATAATGAACCACAACGTATCAAAATATTTACTAACTGGCGTTAGCCTAAGCAGTTTACCAAAAATGAGTTTCCCATTTATTTGTTTATTTTTTTAAATCTAATTTATCTGAGCAGATTGTAACCATATCGACAATGTTTGTTTCATTCAATATAAGTAGATAGCATATACCTACGTTCATAGTGTCAGTGTGACAAAGACATTTTTTGTGTGTTGAGCTGCCAGGATCAATTGAGAAAAATCTGTGCACCTTAGCGTAATGTCTATATATTGATTAGGAGGGAATCAACTTGTCAAGCTTACCCGTGTGTGTATATATATATATCCATCTTGTGAAGAAGAAGTGCATTTAGAAGTTGATTCACACTGAATTGTTTATAATCGACGGGTAAAAGAAATCGGAGATACAAATCTGGCACTTTCTTTTCCTCTCTTGTTTCACTCATTCAATTCTCCAGATATATATAAACGTACTACACTCAAGTAGGCTATATATATTTTATCTGACTACCATTCATGTACCCATCCTTTTTTTCGGTGGATCTTTTCCTTTTTTTTTACACACAACATGTTACCAATAAAGCTAGTATAAGTATATCTCTAGTATAAAATAACATGCCACCACATCACACAGTCGTCTGTGTCGGCTTGAAAGACCAAACCATCCCCTCTGGTAAAAAAGAGAGGAAAAAAGAAACAGTTGAAGAGATAGATGTGCGTCTTAAAAAAAAAAAAGATGAAACGAGAGGGGTGTTGCACTTCATGTACTTAACGATGAGGAAAAAAAGGAGCGTTGAAGGGAAAAGACAATCTGATCCTATTCTTTTCCTTGCTTGTGTGAACGGAATTTAATTATCTCTCAAGAGTGCGTTTAGCCAGCCAAAAAATCGTTGCATTACACTTACAGATAGTTGCACTCACTAAAAATATATTTCACCAGACAGACAGAAGCAAAATAATATATATCACCTCTTTCTTCATACCTACGTTTATATACTTATACAAGTTATTCAAGAAAAAAATGTTGTAAAGCTTTTCCACTTCTTTTGCTTCTCTGTGTTATTATAACTTTTCTTTATACTAAACATCCGTCGTCTCATCCTCTTCCCCGTCCCATTCCAATTTGATTTGTAAAAGTTTATATACACGTTCATCCAGAAAAAAAGGGAAGCTTTTTTTATATTTTATTTTCCTAAAAATATTTACAAAAGAAAGTAAAGCAGCAATAAGGGAAATTGTCATAATATGCGGCAATGACCCATTCAAAATGTGTCTTTTATGTGTGATAACTCACTTTTTTTTTAAATACTAAACAGAAATGTAACCAAGTTTGTGGAGGTGGAGGGGTATTGGATACTCCCGCTATGAGACAATGTCATTATTCGAGAAAATAAATTTTATTTTTTTCTAAAACAAAATACACTTACTTTACTACATTACAGAATTACACACATACTTTGCGACCTATATTAACATCCATGAGCTGGAGCATTTAACTAAATCTATGAGTTGACACATTCTCCCTTTTTTAACTTTTTTTGTATCCTTTTTTGTATCTAACTATTTTTTTAAAGAAGTTACATTTTCATCTTGTTATTGTCTTTGTGTTTTACTGTATAATACGTATATAAGTACATAAGTACAATATTTTTTTATACTACTCCTTTTGTTTCACTTCCGTTGTCGTTAGCTTTTTTTGTCGTGGCAGTTAAAAAAATATTATAGAGATGTTTCTTTCCTGTTCTTTTTTAACTTATTTCATTATGGACCAATTTAACAAAGTTTCTTTAAGCAGCTTCCTCAGCTTGTAATAACCAACTCAAGTGTGTCTTCCTTTTCTCTCTCTCTCTCTCTCTCTCTTTCTGTTTGCGTGTGTATGTGTGTGTGCAGTGTGTATTCATTTACTTTGAAGCTTTCAGATTCTTATCCACTTTTCTCA
>JAHZNC010001610.1:0-10200 GCA_027744095.1 Zhuqinia jingwanae
TACCTATCAATCATATGTATCTGCTATGGGAAAACATACTTGGCCATACGTTTTTATGTACACTTTTGTAAGTAGTTTGTAGTGCCATATTACTTTATGCTATTTTAACAAATAGAACGTATAAATATAATATGTACTCATTCATAAGTTTGTACTAGAATAATTACATGTAAACCTTTGAGTTGTATAAAATTATATAAGTTGATCCAAAGCATCGGAAAATGGTTTTTTTTACTACACATATTTACTATTATCTTTTTCTTTTTTTAAATATTTAAAATGTTGAGTAACTATAATCTTGATCTTTATCGTACTTAATTATAGTCATGTACCACACAGTGCAGTGTCGTCTTCTAGATATTGTTGACATACTTTTTTGCTGATATACTGATTAATGTTTTCCTGAGTTCACTACTATTTGAGAACTGCGTTATGTTGTTGTTGTTGTTGTTGTTGTTGTTGTACATTGTTGTTATTGCATAATATATTGTGCTTATAAATATTGTGCAGCTAATATACATTTGCATAGCAAATTATTGAAAATACGCCGCCGCCAGCCGCGGCCATGTGTATTGTAATTTATATTTAATGTATTAAAATTTATGTTCCGATCAGAAAGGGTTACTCCAAACAAAAATATAATTATTTACAATTTACGCTACTATACTTTAAGATTAGTTTTATTGGGTGCATATGCGCGCATATATCCATTTATGGTTTTCTAACTGCAGTTTTTTTTAGCACACGCACATTGTTGACAAGGTCGTTCCTTTGTCAGTAAAAGTCATAATATTAAGTATATATTTTTTTCCTTTTGTATATGCATGTTTGCAATATTTATTTTGTGCATCTCTGCTGCAATATATACTACATACGATACGATTATGTACCTAAATATTTACACATTTGAATATTTATTGAGTTTTAAAATTATGCTAATCCACCTCAACTGTCCACCTTTTCAATCCCATATAATATTGCAATAATGAGTTATCCCTTACAACAATGTAATACTGATTTTTTTTTAAAGTGGTGCTTAAAATACCGTCAAATATGTACTCTTGAGGATGACCTTATATGCGCAATTAATTTTAATATGTTGCATGCAAAAATAATTATTGCTAAATGAAAACTGTCAAGGGCATAATGTTAATAATCTTTTTAGTTTGTGAGGTTTAAGGTAGATTTTTTTAAAACTGCAATCCGATAGCCATATGCCTATTCTTTATTTAGAAATTATTTTTTTGAGAAATTGTATTTACATGCAAGCAAAAAAGGAAATTGTCAATGTCTTTTGTTCAATAATAATTTCGTCATAAAACTTTGTATTATTATATGCTATTGGTGTGTGTGTGTGTGTTTGTGTGGTATATACTGGGTTGGATATACATAAATAGGTACGTGATTACATACATGCATAAATGTATTATGCTAGTAATTCATCAGAACTAATTAGCAAGGTACACATCACAAGACAGTTCGTCAACATATTTATACATCCTTTCTGACGTCTACAAAATTGTTTACATAGAGGAGAAACTACTTGATAACTACCTACACTACACACATATATATGCAAATAATGATGATGTTGGGGACTTCATCTTAATTACAGTGAAAGGATTTTAAACTGTTTTGATGTTTTTTTTGTAACCTTCTACTGCTGCTGTATGACGAGTTACCTACACGCATATTTCAAAATACTAATGTACATACCAGAAAACATCCGTACTAAAAAGCGAGTAAAAAAATATGCGACGTGTCAAGGTCTCCTTCTTCCTCCTCTGAGCATCTTCTTAATGTTTTCATTATTATGTTTGATGCATATTATTTATATTTCATAAAGATGGGGATGCTAATATTCTTGCTGCAAAGTTTTTATGCCTGAAAGTGAGAACGAGGCATCATGCTCAATTAGCATAGTCATTAATACGCACGGTTAATTTTGATGGTTATTACATGCTACATGTTTAAAGTTTCTAGTATGGAATTCAGAAGCATTTTTATGCAAAAAAAAAATCAAAAGTACGAAATATTATCATGTTGTTATTTTATAAGTTTATAGCTATATGCACTTGATGAAAACTCTTCATCAGAGGCAGGTGGAGTATGTAATAATAATACGTTATGATGTGATGATGAGTTTTTTCATTCGTTTTACTTAACTTTCCTCTATTTCCCAAAATGAGATAGTTGACAGGCAAAGTTACAAATCTGCAAAAATTTTCATTATATTTTCGTTACATTGTCCCATATAGAAAAACTTATTTTTTAAATACCGCAAGAATTTTTTTTTAGGTTGTAGTAAAACTGGTGTAAGACCTGTTCTCGTCTTTACTAATTAATTAAAGTTTCACTTTCAACTGTTGCGACTATTGCATAATAAATAACCGAGTAAACATTATTCGTTTACTAACGATTATTACCGTGCGTACAAGCGTACAGTTATAGCGTTCGGAATGGCGAGGCCGTCTTAATTTTACTTTTATGACAGCTATTNTGCGTACAAGCGTACAGTTATAGCGTTCGGAATGGCGAGGCCGTCTTAATTTTACTTTTATGACAGCTATTGGGATGACGTGTGTGCTAAATGTTGTATAACTATCAGCACAAAACAAAGAAACACTTTTTTGTCTTGCTGTTGATCGAAACAAATCCAACTCAATATAAATACATGAATTGTAAACTCGTTGGTGGTCGGAAAATTTTCCAAATCTCGTTATCACAATAATGGCATGAATTGTACCTATTATTATAGGATATTGTTTTCAAGCAAGTCTACAATGTAGCTAAAATGTGTCTCTAGCTCATGTACTCATTTCTGCACGTAGTTATCGTTAGCTTATAATTAAGGCTTACATAACCGATTCATTTACAGGTGACAAGTTTTTCTCAAGTTGGCATTTCTTAAAAATTGTAATATTCATGTTACATACCTACCTAGTTTAATTTCTTGAAGAAATAAATTGACTAGGATCAGGTTAATCGTTCTACTCATGGAGAGTTGTGTGTCGTTGTCTTCAGAACAAGTATTGTAATTTTTGTGAACTTTCCGATCAAGCGTGTTGATGCCGATCCTTCTTACTTCATCCATTCATCCCACCCCATATAATGTATAGGTATGTGTTTATCCTTATTTAAAGCGTCTACATGGAAGCTTGCGGCTAATTAAACGTCATAAGTGGAAAGTAAATAGTATAGTGTACTAGTTGTAATTTTGATAACTTCATCGGTAAAATTTCTGCAATAAAACTAAAACTACCCATAATAGTATAACATCTAACAACATACATTGCCAGTGAATATTGCATAGATAGATAGCACGGCTTACTACTATACTTGCTACATAAAAACCACACTAGAAGAGATACTATCAACAAAATTGCAAAAAAAAACTGCATAGAGATTTATTGTAATGTCATCAAAAGTGTCATCCCACACATTCTCCGCTACATTTAATTGGTTGATGGGCGAGTTTTCTGCTTAAACTTGCTAAACAATGTTTTTTCCGCGTAAATGTGTACGTAGGTAATAATGTTTGAACATACAGGTATGCATGATGCAAGACAAACACAGAGATATGGAAAGCAAAGTTTCGAAAATGGCAATGATTGAATTGCTATATGATGAGCTTGTATAACATATCCCTTCCTCCTCACACATATCCGTACTTTTAATTTTCCACATTTCCCAAAACCACCTACTTGTAATGTATTACATACATATTACATACCACAAACCAAAACCATAAACATGTTTTACGACTGTCTTAATTATTATACAAGTTGTTTTGTACGTGTTTTACATATGCAATTTCAAACATGCAATTATTGATGTTTTATTAGTTTTGTGCAATTAATTACGTACCGAGGAATATACGGTTTGTGACATAAAAGCAATGCAAGCTGTACCCTATATAATATTGTATATATGATACAACTAGTACAGGAAATTGTGCTTGTGTGAAGAAATGACTTCTTTTTTCAAAAAATGCACAATATTATTGAAAATGCACACAACTTCTCTTTTTAAACCAGATACGTACTGGTAGCAAGATTGAAATATGATTGATTACACTGTTGGTTTCCAACTATTCACTTGAATGTAATGTGAATATGAACAAACTACAGAGGATTGATGAACGTGTTGCTATTTTCGTTGACAATTTCTTACATAAAGTTTCATGCATAAAAACTTACCCGTGACACGAGATTGCTTTCCATATAATGGTATGCATTTTTCATGTTTTATGAAGATGATAAACTGTTATTGATACATTTATAATGTGGAGCTTTCGACTTTGGAGCTTGCATTGGATAAAATGAAAATAAGTTAAGATTGAGAACAAAAAATTGAAAGTGAACAATAAATTATTGTGTTACGTTGTTGACATTACTATGTAGAAAAGAAATACTCGTGCAGGGAAAAGGCGACTTGTCATGTGTATGACTGGCACTATTACATGTACAATTTATTCATGTACTCCATTCATTAATTAACCCAGTCACTTTTTGTTTATTGAGGGTGGTTGAAAGCTTGTTAGTATCAACGTGTGGGTCGAGTCGACCAAGATCTACAAAAGTAGCGACAGTAACATGGATTGACGGAACAAATAAAAACCATTTTGAGTGATCGTATTTCATTCATAATTTCATCAACTATTGTCCAAGCACTCAAAGCCGTTTAGTCACATATGCATGTGAGTAGGTTGTTCAAATCATAAATTTATTGATTGACGATTATTGCTAGAAATACTCTTATCGACACGGGTCCCGATCAGAGGGTCATAGTCATAAGTAATCCTACTTTTCGACCTTCGTATCACTCAGACGGCGGCTGAGATTTGGTTTGGAGATAGTTCTAAGCAAATATTAGTTAGCTTTTCAATCTCTCTCATTTTTCCTGCATAAATATATTTTCCCTATATTTACGCATATGAAACCATTTAGTCCTCTGACTCGATACTATCAAATAGAGGGTAGACCAACGAACATACATATGTGGAAAATTTCAACCCTTTCATTACATGGTTGCGGAGATAGCTCACGACAGACGGACATCCAGGACAAAATCAATAAGTAGCTCAATATGTGCTTTTGTCCATCAGTAATTAATTATGTTGTGTGTAAACAGGTAAGTAATCTTTTATATTTTACATTTGTGCATGCTTCGCTTTTGTTTACACACAAGTCAAATACGTCAACAAGTATAATGCCCACCCATCATAATGTGTCTACTGCCTACACACTTGTCATTACATCATATTATCATTCTGAGCAGCAAAAAATGTATGTCAAACCAATTTTTGTTTTTATCGAAAAAACGTTTTGTTTTCAAAAAACAGTAATTATGAAACTTAACTTTGATGCGCATGGTAAACACTACAATAGTGAGAACAAGAGCAGCAGCTCTGAGCACATACTATGTATTTAAATTAACAAGAGAAGAGGTTAATTAATTGAAAACCTCGTCTTGATAAAAACACACACCTACAAATTTATTTAGGCGATGCATCCGTGGGATAATTTTGCTAGATTTCTTTTGGAGATTTTAAGACACGTCAAAAAAAAATAAACAAAGTGCGCATGTGCCAATGACTTTGTGTGGTTTACATTATATTCGGGTTGACGTTTCACGCGTGTACAAAACTCATAAATTACTATGTATACTGATGATAACATCCGAGTTGTGCAAGTGACACTGTTTTCGTTCACTCCATGAACAAAAACCATCAGTCAGTATGGCATGCATTGTTTTTTTTTGCTATTGTTTTATAACACACATTATCATTATCATCATGCTACCTCCTCCTACAACAACACGTAAAAATCCTACAATTGAATTGGATTTTTAAATCAACGGATGTTGTAATGAAAGTGTAACAAAGAACTTTAACAAAATTATCCTTATCGTTATCATCTTGATAAAAAACAGATACGAAAAATAGAACTGATGAGTCGTAAATGACAAAATTCAGCTAAATAATTCCTCATTTGGTTTTGGTTTATTTTTACGCTATCAGTGATGTTTTTTATGCCTATTGCCTAGACGGAAAAGATGTTCAAAATATGGTTTGAACATGTGTTACAAGTTCAGTTTTTAAGTAATAAATTTCCCTTTTGTTTCGTTTCAGTTTCCCTAATAATGTAATGTACAAGCGTGCTCAGTTTATTGTCATCTTTGTGAAAATACTCTATCACTTGTGTATGTATTTGTCACAAATAATATACCTATTAAAAATAACCACTTATCTTTTATTCATTTAAATTATATTTGTTTTCGTGAAAAAAAATGTCTATTTAACTTGTTGTATGACATGTGTGCGGTATTATAGAATACTCGGTACTCTACAGAAACTCTAACTACCTACATTAAAATACTTTTAAGATATGAATCGACGAATAACTTTTAGTTTTTTAAAACAAGGGGCAAAATGGGGAAAAACTCATTTGGCATCAAAAAATTAAAAAAAAGGATGGTAATAAAATTGATTAATTAAATGAATATTCGTACTCGTAATGATACACTCTAATTCATTTAATTTTTGCCTTGCTGTTACATTGCATAATATTAATGTATTAAAAAAAGATAATGGTAAAAATTAAATACCTACACACATTTTTTAATCTTGTTAAAAGGTGAATGCGCATTTGTTTTACTTTTGATTGTCACGATAATAATGTGCCTCTCGTGTTCAGGATGAAGAAGAAGTGGATGTGGACATATTGTGATGTTATAGTATCGTAATACTTAACAAAAATATCAGCGTTTTATATAATAGGCATATTAGGTAGGTATGTATGTATCTTTTTACTTAAGATAAGCAATATTCAAATGTTTCCTTCCTTCCGTCTCTCTACATCGTTTTATTTTTTTACAAGCTGTAACAAGTAACAATTTTCTAGCAAGTAGTTCAACACGTGACATATAAAAAGAATGAGGGACATTTTTGGACAATAAAATAATTTGTATATTTCGCAAAAAAAAAATGAGCGGAAATTGTTTTGTTTTTTTCATTTTAGAGAGGTACATTATACAATATGCATTCTTAAATATTCTTATTATATTATTATAGATCTAATAAAGCAGTTATTTTTACTTTTGCTACTGTTACAGAGACTCAGGTTTCGCCAAGCGTGGCTGTGTTTGTGAGGACTTACTGACAATTTTATTTGAAATTCTTTTTATGTGCGCACGTGTAAACGTTATTGTGGAGTTTAGCACGTTAAAAAAATATTTAAAAAAGGCTAGGTATTACTTTTATTACTTTTGGGTTTATAAGGTTTATAATTTTATTATGATGACTGTTAAATATTAATGATAACACGGAAAAAGTTGAAAATAACGACTGAAACGACTGATACTAGCCGATTTAGGTCACAATTTAGCGTAAGAACTAAGTAAATACGCTTCACTAAATTTTAGCTTTATTTTTAGAATCATGTTTAGTTAGTGGAGGTAGCTGCAGATGCTTCAAATATAATTGTTCGGAAAATTGGCTATTGTAATCATTGTAATAATAATAATAATATCACTCATTTATGTGAATATTTAGTCCATACAGAATAAGCTGGAACTTGAATATAAATATTATGTTCATACAGTTTTGCTTATAATTGTCATACTAACATGATGAAGATTCAAAAAAAATAATTAAGTGTGGATGTTTTTCATCTGATATCTTTCGGCTTTGGCTTACTCTCGTGCACCTTGTTTCAAGCAGAATGAACAACCAAGCAGTTTGTCGCCAGAACAGGAGATAGTGTGCAGAGATGCCACCCACCTACTATGAAGATATGCGTATGGTTATATATATATTGTACGTACCTATTGTAACCAGTACTCGTACTTATTATGTAATCTCTTGATATTGTAGCTGCTATCGTGCATACTTAACATATTTTTTGTCTTACCGTTTATCGTAATCAACATAATCAGTGCATTTCGTGCACTAGTGAAGTGATAGTGATGATGATGATGATATAATGGTTATTAAACATAAAAAACATTACACCTATATTGCTTTGCGTTCTATTTTATGTTCGTTTAGTGTAAGGCCAAGTATTTTTTTATTTAAAATTACATGGCCTGCTGACGAGGCATAAAAGGGAAGAAGGAAGGAAGGAAGGTGAGCTAGATAATGCACCATTCAGTAACTCGTGCTTACTGGGGCTCTTCTTCTTCCTCACAAATAAAGCAATGTCATTTTTAAAGAGAAATGGGATAGTATAGAGTATAGGATAGGATGTGTCACATAAAAAGTTTGTGATTGATTGCATACTACAATTGTCTAGTACAAATGCGTTTTTCAATAAATGTGCTGATTTTTGATTGCGATAATCTTCATGCACTATCGCTCTGCTGTTTGTCAACACCCACACATATCTATTGACTCCATTGACTTTACACACTTTTGTATCAACGATAAAAAGTTGCATTTTTACACAATAAATTTTTTGCCACTTTTTTTCGCTGACTTTTTATAAAAATATGGTCAAGATTTTATAAATTTTTGTGTTTTTGGCTAATTCTCGAAAACCCTGGTTTTGAATTTGAAGTGATGAAAAACTGGTAGTCTACAGCCAACCCTATAGCTCAGTACGTTTCTTTTGTAACAAAGGTTCGTGAAGAAAAGATTAGTGGTCGGAATTTGGAGATGCATGTTTTGTTACACAACAATTTATTGTTTTCATTGAGGATTTGTGTTATGCATTATGTTTTGGGGCTACACACATAGTCTTCATAGAAGAATTCATATTTGATCGATTTATTGGAAACAAGCTTGCAATACAGAACATTTACAAATTTAAAATCCTTCGTTTTTGTTGTCTTGATGTTATTTTAACTTCACAATATTTCAAGATCCGAAAATTTCTTTGAATTATGAATTAAAATTGCATAAGAATTGAGAATGTGTTAATAAAATCTCATGAACATGTGAATTGGTAAAACATTGTGCACAAGTACAAGTGTCCTAACTAAAAACTTACCACACACTTTTGTACAAGCGCTGCAAGATTTCTCCTACTTCTCTTTTTTGCAGCAATATTGAAAAGAATGAAAGAAATTTCTGTCAAGATTTCCTGGCGCGGTACCTAAAACAATCCCCAGCTAATAATACTTCGTAGATTCATAATACATTATTATTCTCTATAAAAGTTTCGACATAGATGTTTAAGAACACTTATTAAAACATATGCCACAAAAGGAATGTTAGAATCTTGATTGAATTTGGAGCACACTGTATAATCCTTCACATCGCACGTTTACATTCATTAGATAATAGCTGGATAATACAGAAAATGTTTACAAATTGTTTGCTTAAAAATAATAATATTATGCATGTAAGTATATTAACACGTTTTTCCTAATGAAACAATTTTCCCTAAATAACACGCTTACGTTTATATTTAGCTTCCACTCGACATATAGGGGAAAGATGACACCTATAGTGGATTGATGTTATGTAAACAATCAAGTTATTTGTATATTGTATTCAGTGAGCTAACGTGGTCGTACACTAATGTATCCGTGGACGTACGTGTTTGCGATCAGATCCCGATTTGCGTAGAAAAAGATGCGTATATTTATTGAAGACAACTCTATTGTCTTCTTCATATCCTACTTTCGACATCGACATCCAGACGTACGTGTTTGCGATCAGATCCCGATTTGCGTAGAAAAAGATGCGTATATTTATTGAAGACAACTCTATTGTCTTCTTCATATCCTACTTTCGACATCGACATTTGGGTTAAATTCCCTCTTACCCACGTGGAAGCAATAGTGTGACATAAGAGCAAGGTAGTCAAAAGTGAGTATTAACGAACGGGCGGGGCCAACTCATTTACACTTTTTAGTATCATAAATGTAGCCTTTCATCAACCGACCCCATAACTACTCCCAAAATTATTTCATATAAATGCCGCACCATACATTTTATGACTTTGTAGCTTGCATGGAATGTGCACAATGGTTCAAGGAACTTACGAACGAGCGTTTTTTATTTATTCCGTTTTATGAAAGCCCTTACATTTATGTTTATGTTTATCGTGGAATCAAAGAAATGCATGAATGTTTCATTTCTAATCTGAGCACAGACTCTGTCCATGTCCTATGTGAGTATCACCGACATCATGGTAGCGAAGCAGCACTTACATTGTATGACCATTTAGCTATAACGGATGTTCATAATGAAAT
>JAHZNC010001611.1:1431-18396 GCA_027744095.1 Zhuqinia jingwanae
TGATCCGTCAAGAGTTATGTACCACAAAAAAAATACCTAAAATATGCATTTGCAAAATGAGAAGATCGACAAGGTCAGTAGTAGGAACATGGAGTAAAAAAGTTGCTATGAATTTAGAACTTTTGTTGCGTCTTGTGTATTTATAACGATGAATATAAAAGCTTGAATATGTACACATATTAAGTTATTTATTATTGATACTTATCCAAATTTTAAAATGCCAACTTTTTCAATAATTGTTTACAAGAATACTACCAACAAAAGGGAGGGAAAAACAAATAGTCTTGCTAATCCAATGAGAAACGTTCAATGGGTGTTATATTTTATGGTTAAATGAAATAAATATGCAAGAAAAATGTATGGATTTTAATAATCCACGTTTTGGTGATATTTTATACTTCATGAAAATATACTAAATATTTTACCCATTTCTGGTAGACTGGAAATATGTAATATAAAAAACTAGATGATGAAGAAGAAAGAAATTACTACACACAAAAACGCTATCTATATACTTAAATAGTTACTACATCAGTATTAGCAAAACTGGATTTTGTAGCTGTTTCTCGATAGATGCTTGAATGCATAATAATATTTACAAATTAAGGTTTCGGTCTTCGGTCACTTTCTCTACATATTATATATAGAAGAAAGTAATTAAGTCATGTTTTATACTCCGGAAAGAAAAATTAATAAAAATGGGTTCAGATTAATTTATGATCTTGACCGTATATCTTGAAGTGCCTTATATAGAAAATATCTTTTAAGAAATAATGTACATATAGAACGTACACGTACACAATTGAATGTAACCTAATTAATAATCATAACATATAATGTACTGCATAATAATATTATTATTAGCATAGCTCGCTGTCGTGAATATTAAAACCAGCAAACAGGTTGTTTTTAAAATGTTAATTTAGAGTATTCGTTAAATGAATACCGATTCGGTACAAAACGTCTTTTAAAAGCATTCCACAGAGCCAATGTGGACTAGATTATTTAACATAGGTACCTAATTGCTTAAACGCGTATTATATTCTTCATTTTTTCATTACAATTATTGTTGTTGGTTGTGTTATTAACTGCGACTGCAATAAAAAATAATAATACGGGGTAGACGCTCTTGTACTCTTTCTCTCTCTTGTAATTTAAATACCTATTATAGCTTTGTAAAAATTTACATAAATTTATATATGTATGTGCATATATAATGAAGAATGATGTCATAATTATATTTCTGTGTTTCTCTACTTTATTTATTTTGTGTGGCAAACCCATTGTGTCATATTATGCCAATACTATATACAATACTAAATTGGATTCAGATTTAAAAAAATATAATATAATACATAATAAGCTGGCCTGGCAGTATCTAATGTGAAATATAACTTGCATTTTTGTAAAAATGCATCTCTACACATTCTTAATGAAATGAAAAATTATAATTTAGTTTATGAAAATAGGTTTTAAAACTCTGTATTTGTGTGGGAGTTTATAATACAATATTTTGTGAATAACGTGTAAATAATAACCCATGTCATATAATAAATACTATACAAAATTGTGGACACATAAGTTTTTAATGCACGGCATAATATGAATGTATATATAAAAGTGTAAATAGATGCTGTATCTTGTATCAATGAAGGTGTATAAAATATCTATATTTAAGAGATAAAATAAAAATAATTAACATTAGGACAGATAACTTGGGTATGATATCAGTCAATATTTTATTCAAATTAAAAATACAATGTTGGTTAAAGTAGTGCTACCGTGATTATCATCATTATACATAATTAATTAATACGTCTAATTTATGTAAGTATAACGTTTGTGTAAAAAATATAGATAAATAAACATAACGTAATGTTCCAGCCCAACTTGTTTACATTTACTATAGCACCTCATTTTTATTCACTTCAAAATCTCACCTATTTAACTCAATTCAGTTTTGAGTCAAAACTTTTGACTGTATTATTCATTCTTTTTTTATTGCATTATACCATAATTTTCTTTAAATGTTAAGTTTAACGTCATACGATTAATGTTTTTGTACAACCCAAAACCGAGTTAACAAATGATAATGTTAGAAACGCTGTCATGATAAATATATTTTCTACTTTGTGAAAAAATGACTTTACTACAAAATGGATTTTAATGTTCATCTGGAAATTCACAGAAAAAGTGATGGGTTTAAAGTTTAAACCAAGCATAGTGCTGTTGGCTGAAACCATATATGCATAGCATTTAAGGGGAGTTCCTTCGATTTCCTGACATTAAAACCCTCCCATGCATGCATATATAGATAAGTAAATATTTAAGCAAATACTTTGTTTGTAATAATAAACATAAGTAAATACTTATGATAATCTATGCCCATGCACATATTTTTGTATTTGCTGATTTACTTTCAAATACTTCCGTACCAATTCCCGATTTTGTGGTTACGTACTCCAGTAAACATATATCTTCCACATAGTAGTAAACCAAGTAAACTGCATTGGTCAGCATACATCATAAAAATCTGGAAAAGCTTTACTTTAAAAAGAACTGGATTTCCTGATCATGATATATGATACATAGCATAATATTGTGCTGGAATGGCAATAAAAGAGCCCCACCTCATAGCACACTTTAGCAGTTTTGGTACACATAACGGGAAAAAACGGCTGGGTATTATAGGACTTATTCCCGTATTCTAGTCAGCAGCTAGTCGACTCGAAGAAATTTCGTTGCATTTCAGCACATGCGAAAGTTTTTTTTTTTTTGAATTGGCAACTTTCCCAGTGGATCACTATCACGCAGACCATTTCGCATACTGCAAGTTTACATGTGGATTTAGGAAAAATAGGACACATGCTTTATAAACCTGCGCAATATTTTGGTTTTCATAGAATTTTTATTGCATTATGTAGAATTTAATTCAATCGCACGATCTAGTGTGAAGCACAAACATAACAAGAAAATATAATTTTAAGTTGACGTTAAATTTTACCTAAAGTTAAAGAGAAAGGTGAAAGGCTTTTTGGTCTGGTGGATTTCATCGGGAGAATAAACCCAACACAAATTTGGTATTTTGCATTGGTGTACTCTGCAGCAGCAGAACGGTGGTCGTCCCCCTACTTTTCAATCAAGGTGTAACAGCTGATTTATCCAGCTGAAGCAGAGAGGCATACATGGAATCGCAGCTTGAAGAGTGTTATTGTTGTGATTATGATTATGAATTGATCCAAGATATACAAGGCAGGATGATACTCCACTGGAATTATCGCAATTTACGGGAAATTCCCGATGAAGTTTTGAATTATGGAGAGCACATTGAGGAAATTTACCTCAAGAGGAATTGTTTAGAGAAACTGGTAAGTGCTCTTTAAAATATAATTTTTATGAAAACTATTAACTATTATACACAATTCGTGGAGAAAGTGTGAAAACAAGCTTTTTCTTTCACGCTTTTAAAGATTGCACATGATAATATTTTTTACATATATGAGCCAAATATGAGTGCACGCACGGTGTCAGTTACAACAAAAGTGAAAATACATTTATTATCTTGAACAAAGTGCAAATAACAAATTTTACTTTTTGTAATGTGACAAGCAAACCCATTTTATTTCAACATGTGTGAATTTTGATTTTACATGTACATGCGAGAGTGCATGTACGCTCATTTCGCAATACATTGAATCGAGTCATTTACAACTTAGTTGACACTTAAAATTACAATATAGTTTGATTATTTTATTTTAAAGACGTATGAAAATGTTCCTCATTCGGTCAAAGAAAGAAAAAGGCTTGGCTCGTCAATGCATTTGATAAACGATAAGGGATTTGGTAGACGAGCCTTGCCAAACTTTTACTCATATTAGCACCTTCCTCGCAAACGACAATTTGTTGCAATTGATAACATTCAGTCTATGATCCAGGTTAATTTTGTGGAGTTGACAGTGTCAAAATAACACCCAAAAGAGGCATTTTTGACGTTTTCAAGCGTACGTCACCGAGCATTTTTGTGTATATTTTAATGAACGCATGTGCATGCTTATGCCTATGCAAGAACTTTTCAAATTCGGATTTCGATAATATTTTTTTCAAGTTGCAAGTATGTACTCTAATTATAAAAAATATAATAATAATAATAATACAAGATAAATGTGCAATTTTTTAAAAATAATTTTGCGCATCGTCAAATCAGTAATATTATAATGTTTCAATAAATGATATATTATTCATTGCAGCCTTCCAGCATTGGAAAATTACACAACTTGACCAATTTATATCTTGTGGGCAATCAACTAGAAGAACTGCCACCTGAGATCGGTGATCTGAAATGTCTGAAAGTTCTTGATGTTTCTCAAAACTACATTCGAAAGTTGCCGAGTAGAATTGGAGAATTGGCTAACTTGCAAAGCTTGCTTCTCACGTACAATCAGCTAGAGGGACTTCCAAAATGTAAATGAGCTATTATTATTACCAAATATATCATATATCTTTTGTTCATTTTGCATTCACGACCACGACATTGCACCATGTGAATTTCATGAGTACATGTGCACACACACCAATAACTAAATCGCGATAAAAGTACGTAACTATTTCTAAATATGACAGTAAATACGGGTACATAAATTCCACATGAAACCGAAAAAGAAATCAGCAATTTTGTACCTTAGACTAATTTAGAAATGAAAAAAATAACCACCAATATTCGAAAACATAATATTTATTACGCTTCATATTATAAAAATGATCAAGTTTTGATTTTGGATACTACGCAGGTTTAAAACAACTCCACCACCTGAAACAATTGGAGGTATCTGGTAATCGAATATACTCCATCCCATACAGCGTGATTGAAGGTCTAAAATCACTGGAGGAATTTGGCATCGACAGAAATCCAATTAACTCAATCCCTCGCAATATTTGCCTACTCCATAATCTCCGTTATTTCTCAGCGTGCCGGTGCAATCTCTTGCTCTTACCCAGCTTACCATTCCATCCTTTGCTGTATAACAGCTCTTCTAGAGCCACCTCACACAGAGGAACATTAAATGGCAACAATAACAGAAATCTTCAATTTTTATTCGACGGTAATCCACGACTTAACTACATTCCATATTGGGTACTGCAACTACTGGGAACCACTGTCGAGTGCTTTGGGTAAGAATAACTCGAATCAAATCTACATATCTAATAGTATTCAAACATTTCCAGCCATTAACACTAAACCATGCACAATGTACACTCAAAAAGACAGGGTATATATATGGCATATTGAAAAATGGCATCAATGCCATCTTTGATAGCAAAAGCATAGTGTGCAAAATAGTAGTGTGCTTTCTTCTCTCTCTTCCTTCTGCTTCTTGGTTTCTCCAATTACTTTCATTATTACACTTCTTTAGATGTGGTCTGGACCCAGGAGAAAGTGACAATGGTGGACCTAATCCTATTCATCCTCATGAAGCAACCACAGGAGCAGCACAAGAGCAGTTGCACACTCACCGGAGTGACGTGAATAGGCTTAAAATACAATTGAATTTCAAAGGGAAACGACGTACTTTGCATTTTGATGAAGATCTAGTGAAGCTTCACCACTCTGGCTCAATTGTGAATGTGGAAGGCAACACGACTACGTCAGTAAAAGTAATGGTTCCCTCCTTGCTTGAGCTCTGCCTGCGTCAAGTACACCAACATGATCTTTTAGAGGAAGCAAAAGAGAAAAGGAACAAGGGCTATGGCGGTGGTGTTAAGCCTGTCATTGAACCCTTAATCGTGCCGCAAAAAGCTGGCAACTCTTTAATTAACATAAGAGGGGATCTCCCGAAGAAAGATGATGAAGCCATGCAAGAAGACCAATGTGTAGCAATAGCGGGAGGAAAATCTGTATCTAATGATCAGACTTTGTGCAAAACAGTTAGTGTGGTATTACCATCATCATCAACAGCCACAGCAGCAACAAGAGCAGAGTGTGCTAGTAGCAGTAAAGTACCCACAGGCCAACCTAATGAGCAGGGTAACGCTGAACAGTTTTCAGCTCATAAGCAGCATCATCATCATCATCATCATCATCATAATAGCCAGGAGAAAATGAAGCAGGATGATAATCTTGTGATAGAAACTAGGTCAACCGTAAGAGTGGATGAAAATCATCATCAGCCAAATCAAACTGATGAGGATAATGCGTTATGCGAGGAAGATGCAATCAATTTACTACTTCCGTTAAATCTTAGTAAAATTTTAGCGGCTGGTCCCGTGGCAAAATGTTTTGAATGCTTGAAGCCGATCTTTACTGAAAGTTGGCCGATTATTTTCCACATTCCTGGGTGGGTTTTTGATGAAAATGTCAGGGAAAGGATGAGAGGTGGTGATGGTGGTGAAGAAAATGCTATTCGTGGTGATTGGGATGTCATAAATAACGGAAAATTATCCATTGGATGTGCACATTTTTGCTCTGCTCCATGTGTTATGCGTTTCCGGAGGGGAACAAAGTTTTCGTCGAATTTGGTGCTTAATGACTTGAGGTGTATTGTAGATAACGAAATATCATGGATAAACGAGTAATTAAATGATACATAGTGATACAATGGTCCTTAAAGCAGCAATAAAAAGTTTAATTAGAAGAAAATAATTGCCACGAATAAAAATTAAATACGAGAAATAAACGCACAACGCAATATTTAAAAATAACGTAATGTTGAAATTATTTATTATGCATTCCACCTAGATACAGCTATTATTACCCGTACTATGGACTATGAGCTTTTTTTGCAAGTTTCTACAAGCTACAAGTTGATTATTATCTTCGTTGGTATTGTTTCATTATCAACTCATTACATAATTTCTTACCTCACACGAGGTAAGAAATACAAGGTCCTATATACATATGCACATCCCACATATTATGGTACCTACCTACTTAGGTACATGCATTATGTAGAATGTAGACCATCTTCTGATGTAGTTGTTCTGTCACTATAGCTGTGTTTGTGTTGCGGTGGCGGTGTTCCATGTTCCACACAAAACGTGTTCACTCTTTCCTTGTATCTCAACTCTCAACTGTCTCATCTAGCTAGACGTAGACTGCTATATACTGACTGGCCTTGAAGAATAAGCCGGATCGATGAGGTTAAAATATTCAGCTGTGAAATAAAATGACGTTGTTTTGACAAAGTTTCTACTTAATTTATAAGGACTAGTCACGATATCCATAATCTTGCAAGTTTCTGTATATGCTCTTGGTTCTCTTGAGGAAAATTATTGCACCATCCAATTTTTCTACGTGGCATTGGTACCACTTTGCTGCTAGTTTTCACACATGACAGTTCATCAAAATTGTCAGGATTAACTTGATACTGAAAACTGATAGTTGACAATTTGTGACTTTGGTCAGAGAGCAAATCCAAAATGGACGAAGGGAATAATGATATAAAAATTGAGGGGGTTGTAGGGTTTATTGGTGCCGGGAATATGCCAAAAGCAATTGCATTTCCATTGTTTCAAAAGGGTAAGCAACCTTTAATGTGAAAGAGAAGTTAAATCTTTTCCAAGTGGAAATTAAAAAATAATCAATGTGAATGTACAATATAATAAATGTTCGTTTACTTTAGGAATTTTGGATCCTACAAATGTTGTGGTTAGTGCGACCTCACAAAGGAACTTAAAAGATTGGCAAGATTTTAACTGCGAAACTACTACCAACAATGGTATGCAGTAATTTGCAATTAAGAGTAAATACAAGGTGTGCATACTTGCAAACGGTATGAGTCGAGAGAAAATGTAATGGAAATTTTGTTTTATTATTCCAGCGGATGTCTTTAAGAAGGCAGATATCATTGTTTGGTCCGTGAAGCCTCAAATCTTTCCTCTAGCAATTAGCGCACTCGCCAAAGAAATTTCCGCAAGTCAATTTGAATTTGCAAATAAAAAGCCCATGGCTCACATTTCCATAATGGCAGGTATAACGTTGTCCAGCTTTGAGCAAGCTGCAGAGAATCTCATGCAAGGCACAAATAGAACTTCCAGGTGCTTCAGAACAATGCCCAACATTGGACTGAAAGTCAGTTGTGGTGTAGCAGTGTTTACTGGCCCTTCTGACATTTCCGAGTCGGAAAGACAGCTTGTGCACAGCTTTTACAAACCCGCAGGCTTGAGTTACGAGGTTCCTGAGAATCAAATTAATGCATACGGTGCCCTCTTTGGTTCTGGGATTGGTTTTGTAAGTAATAGTAATAATACTTGATACTTTGGTTAGGATTTGGATCAGGAGGAGTATACTGTACATATATTATAAATAACGCAAATAATTTTAATTACAAATTTCAGATGTTTCCCATTATCGAAGCCTTGTCTGACGGAGGAGTTAAAATGGGAATACCACGTAACATCAGCTTAGAAATGGCTGCACAAGTAATGAAAGGAGCTGGAGAATTGATTTTGAAAGAGAAACAGCATCCTGGTCCAATGAAAGATGCGGTTTGTTCTCAAGGAGGAAGTACAATTTGCGGAGTTGCTGCGTTAGAGGCTGGAGGAGTTCGATCTGCACTTATAAACGCTGTCGAAGCGGCTACAGTTCGAAGCAACGCTTTGGGTGCCGTGGCGGCTAACAATCAAAAGTAAACCTGCGACAACCTTGCACTGTGGTGCTTGGCTTGTTACTGCTCACAGTGTCGGTTTACTAGAGACAATATTAAAATGTTAGTATACCATGTATATGTAGGTAAACACTTTTGCAGTAAATGTATATGGATTGAAAACTTGGTCTAGACTCAGATTATCCAATTATTTTTGAAAACTGTAGAGCTTTACTCTAACGACAATAAAGAATCAAAATACATGAAACTTTCACTTGATTAATTTACTATACCTTGCCTTGTAGTAGTCTAAAAAAAATAGCGTGACTATATCGCATATATGATATGTTGTGATTCCAATAACAATTAATTATATATTGATCATTCATTATGATTATCATTATATGAATCTGCCGATAAATCATAGAACAAAGAGTTTTTAAATACCATTGGATTTTTACTCATACTTTTTTCGTACATTGAAATATTTGATATTGGTTTTACTAGTATCAGTTTATGATGTGTAAAAAATGTTGCTTTTTTATCCTGATGATGACTCGTGCATAGGTAATATATTGAATTGAAGAAGTGAAAATATTTCTAAAGTTATCTTCTCTTTCAGTAATTTTTTTCAATTCATCAGATACATGCAGTTTGCTTAACCAGAAAAAGTAAAAAACACCGAAACTGTATTCTAAAAATAGAAATTCATGTAAAAAGAGGATACATATGCATGTTTGCGTCTACACTCGTGCTGCAATGCTTGTCATGTACAAAAAAATTAATAAAATTCTTGAGATCGAAAAACATTGTGGACAATTAGTGTTCTTCAGTTCTTCCTAGACGCTAGATTAAATTGTTTAAAGAGATCATTTTTTATAAATAAAATCATTACACTTGAAAAATTATTTTCCAGCGTCATCCCCATCTAGTCTCTGGCATATTTTTGCAGAAAACAGCCAGGCCCATAAAATAAATCATAATTTAATATTATCCCCGAGTAAAACACCCGTATTAAAATGAGTGAAAAAGATGACGTGATTGACGTGGCCGCTCAACTACAACGCTACTTTGGGAGCTCTGACTTGTTAGAAATAATGTTTATCAAAAATAAAGATGCGTATCTAAATGCTCCGCAAGATCCATTTACAGGTTAGAAACTTCAAGTTATACTACTCCAGGTTGCAAATTTAAACATTGTATTCCAGTTCAATTAAAGTTTTAAGATAAATCTGTTTCCATGTAGCTCGACAGGGTTATCTGAGATCTGTCATACGTTACCACCCAGACTCCCATGGGATTTCACCAAAAAACCCGGAGCACTTTGCGGATTACGAGTTAAGAATCAAAAAGCTATTTATTTTAAGGGACATTTATGAATTTTTAACCAGTGAAACAAAAGAAAAAATGCAGGAACGAGACAAATATTTTCAAAATGGTAAACTTGCAATTATAATATATAAAAAGTTATCTATTTGAGACGTTTTTGGCAAAAGAGTTGATTTATTTCAACTGTTATAAAAAATAGTAGTGATTTTTTTAATTTATGTAAATCGGATGTTTGAACCAGGAGAACATCCCCAGTTGTTATCAATTGAAATTCTGAATGATCGGGACAATTGTCGGAAACGGTTTGGCCTTCCGGATTTTGAGCGAGTTGCAACGGAATTGTGAGTTCTGGCAATATTTCTTTTCGTTGTCATCGTTTTTAACATTAAAAGTTTTAATTTAATTTTTGAGCGCATTTTCCCTATGTCTAAAGTTATGTTTTATTTCACAGGAAAGAGATTTTTATGGTACAAATGAGACGTTTAAATGAGGAACAGGGCTCAGAAGATCAAGATACTGATTAAAACTGGCATTCAATTAATTCAGTTTGAGAAACGGCTTTCTTCAACATGTATTTTGTGCAAATAACTTAAAAACTTGAGTGCTTAAAGAGTGATGCCCATGAAATGATGATACTGATATTATGATATGCGGTGAACTAGTGGATACATATGTATCATGATACCTTCCTTCATATGTATATACATATGTATTATTTAAACCTTCGGACGGACGTTGACTTTTTTGTAGTTCTGTATACTTAGAACAAAAATCACGTAGACTATAGACTATAACTGCACAAATATTGTGTAACTACTAATTAATAAAACTTAATAATTTATCTTTAAATCATCATGAAATAAAAGTATAAAATACTTCCAAGTCACAAATGCTCAATTTACAGATAGTTACGTAAGATCTACTATTGTACATATTCATTTTCTTACGATCGTTTTCCTACACAATCATCACTTTTTCATTCTTCAATCATAATTATTTTATTTTTGCCATTTCATATGGAAATACAACCTGTACTGTACAATTCATTGTGAAATTCTTCATTGTTCATTTAAATTACAGCTCTCGTCTCGTAATAGTCGTGATTACCCATATTGCCCATTTTATGCCTTAGCTTCTTGCTGCTGGAGTCTGGAGTGCAGTTGCACACAAGGAAATATTTGCAGCTCTTCTGCTGGCTCTAAAAGTATCATCTGACTGGAATTGAATTCCTGTGTTCTTCTGCCAGGCTGACAACTACACATCCAGAGACTTGTTTTGTTGTTATATTTTCATCTTTCGTTTACAAACTACCTGTTGTCAATAAATTTACATACTATTCTAAATTTTAAAGTTAATTTTTATCGACAGATAGGTGTGAGGTTGAGCTATGACAATTTGATTAACAGGAAAGGATAGGCACTTGTGGCAGAATTAGATTACTCCATAGTAAACCTTGACCGGCGTTTTCGTATTGTAATGAAAGTGAACATGGGCGTGTCATGTATCAGTGCAAAAATTTAGATACCACAAAGTGATATATTCTTAGCAATTTTAGCATTTTCTGTGATCTTTTTCTACCAACATAAACAATGGGAGAAGGGTGTAATTGTAGTTTGTGTTATTCAATTTTTACGTTTGGGATTTTGGGGCTTCTAATTATATTGATTGTGGATTGGTTTAACCGAAAAAATAAAGCAAATGGGAAATTAATAGGCGAGCATGTTGTGGTAATTTCAGTTTTTATTTGTCGTTGAGACACAATACCAATTACCAATACAGACAATGTGTAAATTGTAATAATTGTAATAAATAATTTCGGCATTCCTTATATATCTTCTACTCACAGATTACCGGAGGTTCCAGTGGAATTGGAAAACAAGTTGCAGTGTTGGCTGCAAAAAGGGGGGCCAATGTTACCATTTTGGCAAGGGATCTTAAGAAGTTAGAAGAAGCAACTAATGAAATTCGAACTGCGACTGTGGATGATAGCCAGAAAATAAATTATTTCAGTGGTAAGTACATTCAAAAACTTGTTTTTTTAATTTCAACCCATATATGTAAACTGATTGAATGAAATGGTGAATGTTTTCTTATGGAACATATTCCAGTGAATGTGACAAATTATGAGGAAACAGACAATGTTCTTCAACGATGTGCTGAAGAGATTGGTCCTGTGGATATATTGATTTGTTGCGCCGGATATGCGTACCCATCCAAACTTGAAGACATTCCATTACATCATGTTAAGGTGTCCAATTGAAGTTTCTAATGAACAATTCCGCGTATTTCGTTACTTTCAACAAGGTTTATTATTAAATTTTTCAGGGGATGATGGATATAAATTATATGGGAACATTTCACGCTGTGAGGAGTGTATTGCCGACAATGAAGTCTCGTCGAAAAGGAAAAATTGCATGCACTTCCTCCATTGGAGGGCTGGTTAAACCTGTAGAAACAAAACTGATTAGTGAAGCTGCTGGCGTCAGCCAGCCTGAGGATGTTGCAAATTCAGTTCTCTGTGACACACTGGTATTCTTTCGAACTATTGTAGTTATTATTCAATCCAAGAGTTTAAACTTGCTTTGAAAACAAAACCTAATTTTATTTTTTCAAGGCTGGAAACTTCTTTAGCTGCACCGGTTTTGATGGCAATGTAACAGCTGCAATGTGTGCTGGAATGTCTCCCGTATCATCGTTTGCTGGTCTTTTGGTTCAAGTGAGTAGTTTGTTTAAAATTTTAATACCATATTTATTTTGTTTCATTTATGTCATAAACAAAGGCAAATTCAGTAACCCTTATGTACTTTATCTGTTTATATATCTTAGGTATTTTCCATGGGCTTATTGCGCATCGTTGGATTGGGCTATATATTTTATTTCAATCGATTGGTTAAAGGTTGTGCAACACAAAAGGAGAGTCTTAAAAAGGCTGAGTAACATAAAAAACCAAACTAAGATATTATGTAGTATAAATGTAACTTGTGATCGCCTGAAACTTTGTACACAATTTTAATTACGAAAGCACATTTATGCGTAAGTTAAATATAAGTATAATATATTCTAGTATGCCTTTATAGATGCATATCAACCTATAATATATTTTCTGTCAAGTTTTCTATGTACCATCTTTCAAATTGGGATTCAACTGCTATAATGCTTGCCTGAATTTAAGCAGTGCTACATTGTTGTAGTTAATTATTACATATTCGGCTATGTAAATGCATTCAATTTCCAAAAAAAAGATAAAATTATTGGATAACATAATAAAAAATTTAAACAAGTACGAAATATAAAAAAATCAAAATAGTATCCAGCAGAATCATTGTCAGCATTCAGTATACATATAACATATATGATTATAACTATAACTGACTACTGACCTTAGTACGGATTCGAGTATAAATGGAATTAGGGCAGAGAGGGCAGTAAATCTATATATATTTTTATAATTTCATTTGATAAATGTTTAATACATATTATTAATTCAAAACATGCCAAGGTTTGCTTTATTTGCTAATATATGGATATTTAATTCCGAATAATTTCATTAATGTTGTTCTCTACTATATCGTTCGATGCCTTAATTCAAGAGAACAGCCCTGTAATGAAGTCACTTTGTTTCAAGTTCGAACATCAAAAGTATAGCTGCGCATTTATGCATTGAGCTTACATAATAACAATACTGCTGGAATGTGTGGGTAGCCAATAGTTGGTGATTGTTCTCATCGTATAGCGTGAGCCTTGCGGTCGCTACATGCATGAATATATTTGTACCTGTTGTATTGTATCATCCACGCATAATGATACCTACCCGAAAGTTATCCCAAGTCTATATGTATATTTTAGAATTAATACCTTTCATGCTTTCATACAATACATTAATGTGTGTGTACCTACACCTGCTCAATTAGATAACAATTTATCCCTTCCTACACATTATTACAGCATCACTGGCATCCACGTTTATAGTAATAATGAACTACGCAATAACACGCAACAATCAAGTTCTTCCCTTGATACCAACTAGTCGGTAGAATGACATGAAAACCTTATGGACTGGACAGGGTAGTAAAAAAGTTTTTTTTTGTGTGTGTGTGGATGCCACATTCTATCTACTCCAATAAAAAAGACATCTAACACAAGTACATGTAAATGTAATTGTTATGTGCGCAAATAACAAAATATATGCTAGCCGTCCAACCTTATATCCTATCTATAAAAGTCGGCTGCCTTATATTATCTTCTATTATTACGAGATGAGATAATTGTAAGTGCTATATAATGTTTGAATATGAAAAATGTGTAGATTCCAGAGTTCCAGACGTTGGATGCATACGGACGGACGGACGTCTGTCTAATGTTAAAGATATCAGGCCACTTTTATAAAGTTCATCTTCTTTTTTACCCTTTTCATGTGTATACACACTTGAATTATTATATTAGCTTCTACGTTATTGGTTACATGTGCTTCACGTTCACATACAAAAGAAAACAACAAAAAACTCCAATTCCTCCATGTATGCATGGAATGGAAAAGAAGCCTTCTTTCAATATCTTTACACGAGGACATGCGATCTGCAGATTTCGTCGTTGATTACATTAACTTGTTGTTGAAACTTGAATTCATTGACTCATAATATCATCTATCTGTATTTATTGTGCTCATCATATTCGTATCGGTCAATCTCAAATGTACAGCCAGAAAGCCGTGTCAGTAACCCAGAAGAGCGAGAGTCTAAGCAGGTTTTTTCGTTCTCTTGGTCTGGTCTAGCCCAATAAATAATATGCATATATCCATTATTATACTTGGCGCATCGTTTATTTTTATTAGTAAATAAGACGGGAACGGAAAAGCAACTTTTTGCATCCTCTGTTCGCACACAAATTCACACATTTAAAAAAGAAAAGAAAAAAATCCCAAAGGTATCAGGGCATTTTCTCTCAGTGAATTTTTAGAAAGCATGTTGTGTGGTTTCCACCGTTGAAAATTGCCAGCCATTATTGTTGCATTTAAAAAAAAGGAAAATCCTAGCAAGACGTAACAGCAGCAGTAACGTACATTTAGAGATTGGGAAAGATTAGTAGGAAGGAATAGGATAAAGGAAGTACCAACCACACACATCATCATCATCAACAACAGTCAACAGCAATAGCATCAAAGGTACCAAGCCAATCGCAGAGAAGAAAAGGAACATCACACCACCAAAACATCAGCATCAGTACATCATATCGCCGAAAGTTTTTGTTCAATCGGACAATACACCTATGAGAAAATCATTGCTGCATTCATTCAAAAACTTACTATTCATGCGTGTGTGTTGTTTGTGAGTCAAGTGTAAGTGAGTAAAGATTTTTTTATTACACTATCCCCTGTGTACTTGTAAAAGACACTCGACTGTTTCCTTTCGTTGCATTCTTGATCTTGATCCTTTCTCATCAAATTCAATTATGTAGAACGGAACAAGCACGTAAAAATACAGACAAGTGATTCAACAGAGCACAGACAGCAAGGAACAAGGACCTCCATAAAAAAAAAGGAATGTCTCGCTGACTGATTCCGATTGTTCTTTTTTTAGTCCCTCCATCCATCTCAAAACCTTTCACTGCTCTTCTGGCACTGGGACTTGTTGTGTATCCAGATGTCATCATTCCATTAAAGTGTTCGGCATACACATATGTAAAAAGTGCAAAAGAAAAATCTTTGTTTTAGTGAACGTGAAGTGAAGACGGTTGGAAATATTTTTAACTTGGGATTGGAAAGAATCGCTAGGAAAAATGCAAAAACTACCTTCAGTTGTGCTGATATTAGGTTTTACGGTGCTTGCCGTGTCTTTTATCCTTGGATGGGTTATAGTACCTTCGATAATTGAAAACAAAATATCTCAGGTACGTAGTATGCATTTTTGTATTAGCATATTATCAAGGTTGCGAATAAGATTCCAGACTTGATAATTAGTGTGCTAACTTAGTAAGATATTAATAAAAACTAATAACATTGTTTGTATTGCATTTTATGCATGTTCATTGTTTGTTCAAAATCATATGAATATATATATGAACTGAAGTATGAGCCATGTCATGAGCTTTTTGCATATCGATGGACATAAAAAGATAAAGTGAGAGAAAAAAGTTTATAAACTTCTTTGTTCTTAAAATTATAAGGAAAATTACGCAAATTAACACTGCAATAGACGAAAATCTTCATCCCACCACTAGTCTTTTGCTTCACACGTTCAGCATAATACTCTTCTTCTCGGCAAGAAATGCGTACCATGTTATTAAAATATACGTAAATACTAAATACTAAATACTATGATTTGTGCTGACATGTTAGAGGTAATTTTGGCTGTTTGTTTTTATGGCATATGCTATAGTATTAAACAGCGTTACGTTGCAGTACAATGTTCCGAATGAAGATACATGCATAAAATTGTAACTTCGTGTTGTTTTTTATAGTTTACCTATTATTGCATATCGCATGCATGTAATGACGCTTTTAGCATTGGAATTGGAATAGGGAAATCCAGCGAGTTTACCTTAAAGCTAAACGTGCGAAAAAAGTTTGTTTATTCATGGAATCTTTCCATCTCTGATGTCCAGTCATATGTTTAATTCATCCTCGATTACAACTTACAGATTTTTACAATAGTTATGTTAAATGTTCTTTTACAAACTGCACATTCGGATGATGTTTTTCGTTCCAAGTTTTATGATGTCATGCATAGTTCCTTATCGATAATTTTATGAGGACAAAAAACAATTCGTTCATTCGAAGGTTGCCAGATCACGCATGTTCAGAATTATTAGTAGCGCTACCAAATCTGCGTACCAGTTGTTGCATGTTCTTCAGAATTATGTATTTTGTCAATGACGTAGCAAGCCAAAAAAAAATTATAAATCCATCACATATTTATGACTAAACATTGGCGATTTATTATGGACTTCGAAAGAAGTCTATTATAATTTGGCGTTGTCTGCCGGCCGGCCGGCCGTATCCACGATAACTCGAAAACTAAAAGGAATTTTGGAATTCTGTTTTCGGTAATCGATAGCTAAG